>JANHFP010003637.1:116582-130316 GCA_032468135.1 Calamaria suluensis
ACCCGGCTTGATTGGTGAAGAGAAAACTGGGAGGGGGGGGGGGGGTTGGAAGTAAAAAAAGCATGACAATAAGAAAGAGCAAAGGAGGTGATTCAAGGGAAGACCTGAATAACATGTGCTGTGTAAGGAACATCGAACGGTAGCTGGGTGTTGCTAACAGGCTTTCCTTCCCAGATTAAAATAGACTTCTAAAGAGTCGAGGCCAAGGCCACATTCCTTCTGTCATGCTGAGAAAGGTAATTCTTGGATCTGTACCACTAAAGCAGTTCCCAAATTCGTGCAGCTCACTTTACTATCATAGTGGGACCATGTAAATCCTGGAACCATGCTCCACTGACTCTGCCCCTTGGATTTCCTAGCAAAAGCTTTGCATAGTGTAATGTCAAACTACTCTGCAATGTGAATTGACGAGTTCGTGCCATATGACAGGTCTCAATTTCCATGCGCTACTAGGATCAACTGACATGGCTACCTGCTCCAAAAGCCCCATTAAAAAAACCCAATTACCTTAACTTTGCCTTCCAAGAACTTGTGGCAGAAGTTCTTAATGTTCTCTGGACTCAGATCCTCAGATTCTGGTTTGTATTTTGTCATTTCTTCCTCCAGAGTAATAAGACGTATGGCAGGGCATTCCTCCTTTTTGAGGCCAAAGAATTCCAAGATCCTCTGGTTGTCACCATGGTCGCTGTCGATGTAAATGAACAAGATCTTGGGGAAGAGGAGAGAAAACAGGACAATGTATGTATTAGACAAAAGCATTTGGGACAGAAGAACACCGTGAATTAAGATTTCCCCAAGATCTATCCCATCCCTCTAGCTCCTCTTACACTTCATATACAATTCTAAACATTATTGGTAATCTTAAACCTGGAGTAAGCAACCCTGTAACCTCTAGCTTGTTTTTGAGACTCTGCAAATAGCTTGCCAATGGCCAAGCTGGATATGAAAGCAACATAGTGATACCAGGCTGCCTACACAACATGTTGAAGCCAGAATGCCCAGATGATAATTAATGTTACAACATTTTATAACAAAGCAGAATTCCTGTGGAATTATTTCCTTATACAATGTCAGGCTTAGCAAGTATTTATTAACACTTAGACTTATATACCGTTTCATAGCCCTCTCTGAACAGTTTACAGAGTCAGCATATTGCCCCCAACAATCTGGGTCCTCATTTTACCAGCTTCAGAAAGATGGAAGGCTGAGTCAACCTTGAGCCTGGAGAGATTCGAACTGCCAAACTGCAGGCAGCCGGCAGCCCACAATACTGCATTCTAATCACTATGCCTCTTTTAAAAAACACTTTTTGTTGGTTTTCTCCAGCTACAACTCATGATTCTTTATAATGAACTGCATTTATTTTATTACAATGGGTTTATATTATTATCTTAAATTTTCTGGGATTTATATAGATGAGAATGAGAATCCAAAGCTTACATGCCAATAGTGTAACTATGATTTTTTGAGGGTCGTGGGACTCAGGGAAACCCCAATAACAAAATCTAGACTTTAGGATTTTTTCTTAGTTCAACACCTATATGAGCAAGATAGCAATAGCACTTAGACTTATATACCACTTTATAGTGCTTTACAACCCTCTCTAAGTGGTTTACAGAGTCAGTATATTGCCCCCAACAATCTGACCTTATGATTTTAATTCTTGATGATGTGTAACCATATGAGAAATGGAATGTATAATAAACTGTACGAAAGTTTGCCTAGGAGCAAGTAATTGTTTAGTTACTTTCTTTTAGTTACCTTTCCTTTGAAGCCTTCAGCTGCTGTTTTGAAGTTATCCAGTTTACCCTCGTATTCCTCAACACTCTTAGGCAAGAATAACAGGATGTGTGTCTTAATCTCTCCGCCAAAAATTTTAGGTGCAGTCTGGAAGAGGAACAGTTGCATTATTGAAGGCAATTACATTGGGTGGAATCCCAAGATTAATTTAATCTTAATTAATTTAATCTTAAGGTGCAGACCAATTGAACAACATTACATATCACTCAGAACATGTAAAATTTGTGATCTATTTCTTTACCTGTTCAGTAAATTCAATCACCAAGGGTAACTGGTTTGATTTGATGAAATTCAGAAGGTTGTCTTTTGTTATTTCCCCATCAAAATTGTTACGACCTTCATCAAACTGGAAAAATATACAAGAATTCAGTTTACAGCTAGTAAATGGACAAAATACATAGTCATGCAAGAACTTAGTAAAATAATAAATCAAGCGGGGTCTACCTATGTGCCATAGTGATAAAGAACTATAGTCTCTCTTAATGTAGTATCCAGTTTCCAAGGAGCCTCAGTATTCATTGAGGTTTCTAAGCTACGTGACACTGCGAACACATGTGCAGTGGAAGGTGGTAGAATACAACTGCCAAAAGCTTGAGGAAAGGACATGGCAAGGGCAATATATAACAGCATATGATTCCTTGATCTTTGCTCAGCCAAATTATGCAGGAAACATGAAGTGCCCAAAAATTCACTTTTCACTGGCAGATTATTTTAAAATTGTAAAGATCATATATATATATTGAAACACTGTAACCATTGGTCACCCCTGTGAGCTTTAGTCCAACACACTGGAAGAGGACTAGGCTGAAGAAGAGTGAAGCATTTCACATTGCAAGTGTGACACGAAATGCTTAATGCCCAGGGTAGAAACTCAACCAAAGTTCTTATCTTACCACCCAAGTGGATTCAAGCAGGAGGCAAAGGGAAACTTGAGCACATTAAGAAGTCCGGTTCTCAATGTAATATCTCTGAAAAAGATCTGCCCACCTCATCATTATTCCTAAAAAATTTAAAAGGTAATAAATACTGAATACTTTAGGCCTCAGCACTTTAGATGTTAGGTACTCCTGCTTTAGAGAGGGTGAAATCATAGGGCTTGTTTGAATAGGACAAATGTATCCAATCAACAGAATCATTAAGAGGCAGAATTGCATACTATTAAGCCCCTAAACAGAGAGCAGCTTATTCAGAGACAAAGAACCCCTGCAGGGCTATTGTTAGCTACAAAGGAACAGATGTACAGCTCTAGCACCAGGAAGTCTCTTATTGCAGAATAACATCCACTGTTGACCTTTCCAAGCACTTGAGAGGGGAAGGGAAACAGAGGATTACAGCCTTATTGGGGGATGAATGTTCTCCCTTCAAAGGCTGGAGGCTTCTACTTTTATTCTCCCTACAGTCCAGGTTTGCATAACCCCAATTTGATTATATGAACTCTCTTAAAAACCAGGGATGAGGAATCAAGAGATTTGAGAGGGGGAAAGCTCACTGGGCATGCATAAGTAAGGAAGCTTTCCTCAACTTGATGTTGTTGTCCGGATGCATTACACTTAAATTCCCAGGGTTTAAAACCATTGGTCACCCCTGTGAGCTTTAGTCCAACACACTGGAAGAGGACTAGGCTGAAGAAGAGTGAAGCATTTTACAGACAGTTCAACAATCATGTTGACTTTAAAAATGTGAATTAGGAAATATTTTTGGTTCCTGGTCTCTACTGAGTCCTAATGATTCTCTACTAAGAGGGAAATATTTTGTAACTGATAAAGGACCGAGAACAAAATGCTATATAACTGAAGAACCTGCAATTATTACACCAGGGCATGGCAAAAATATTTTAGAGCCATTATAATCAAACTTCTTCACAAAACCTTTGCTGAAGCCTTATTAATTTCAAACCAGTTTGGCTCAAAATGGAAGAATTTAGTGATACAGTGAATGAATTTAAAAAATGTCAAAACTGATTATGCAAATATTTGTCTAATATGTGCTGTGACCGGCAGGACTTTTTGCTTGTGGAAAAAAGGCAGACTAATACATACTGAGCAATCAGTATTTCTTTTCCTCATAGCCACACTCACCTTCTTAAAAAGAACAACTCCATCTTTTTTGAGCTGGTATTTGGCAAATATATCACTGTTGGAAGTGATCCCGAAAGGAATGTCATCAATGGCCTCTGCTGCCAAAAGAAACTGTTTGGCCACATCAGATTCTGCATCCTACATTTAAAACAAACAAAATAAAAAAACTTGCATCATTATTTCAATTAGTATAGCCACCGGTTATATCATGATTTAGTGCATACTGCAAATGCTATCCTCTCAAAATTACAAGTAGTCAAAAAAGTTATAGTTAGGCACCATATTTTCCCCTATAATGGCAAACAGGCTTACAAGAAAACTCAAGCAAAAGTAACCACATATCTGCATATACATATTTGACAACAAGACCAAATCCCAAACTCTTTACTGCCTAATAGCTCTGCAACTGATTAGTTTCTGTTATACTGTCATTCTCCTCCTCCATCCCAGGAATTCTGCCATTGTCTTTTTAAAAAAATCCTTCACCCTAATTTATAAACAAAAAAATACCTTAAAGAATCCAATCACAGCAACTTCACTGGATTCCACTAGCTCTTCCGCAGCAGCTACATCTGTCAGGGTAGTGGCTGCAGGTCCAGTGCGTTTCTTTAACCAATTTAGAATGTCATCTGCTTCTCTGCCAGCTAGATTAGAGGAAAAACTTACTTATCAGGCATCGTACTTTCTTCTGTCTTTGAAGGCTATATAGAGAATAAAGCTTCACTCCCCCAAGGCTAACAAGGTTGAGTTCTACTTGTGTGCTCCTATACCCTCACTATAATCTTCACTTATCTTAAACCAAACCCTAAACGCTCTAAAACAGAAACAATTAATGTTTCTACAGTAACTGATTACTGTAGTTGTGACAGACTCCTTATTATTGAAACAGTCTAGGCATTTACAGAGGTATAATGCCACTTTATATAGAATTAGGAGGCTCTATTAAGAAAATACTTCATCTACTTTCTCCACTCAATATGAACAGCACAGTAGTATCTTTATCATTAAAAAACCTGGAAGACTGCACACTGCCCAGATGTTGAGGCATGGAGTTGTCTGTCTGCTAGGTACTACCATTTGACGCTACCTTGTCTTGTTTGCTATCGGCATTCTACTTGAGATTGGGAGTATTCTTCCTCATTAATATGACCAAATCTTTGAAAACTAGCAAGGAACACCCTTTATAATTGTGGCCAAAATAGGACTTACTTGTAAAAATAATAAAGGTGGGATAGAAATAAATAAATAAATAAATATCATTTTCAAAGTACTTTAATACAGTGAAAACCATAAGCCAAGGATTTTTTTGCAGACAACAAAATAAAACAGAAAGCCCTCCATCACTGGTCTTTGGGGTCCTTAGTGCTCTTGGAGATTGAGAGCATCCAGGACCCCACAGTTCAACCGAGCTACAAATACTCCCCTCAAACACTGGTCTGTGCTAGACTTCTCAGCTCAACCTTCACTTCACTCCCCCCCATGTGGCTTCTGTGGATGTGTTTCATTCTTGTTCAAGGGCCACATTTTATGTACAGTCTGATCTAAACTAAAATTGGGTGGAACTACTACATTCTTCTCTTCTACATCATTTCCTGTCCATTCACCCTTAACAATATATTCTTACATGTCTATGTGATTAACCCAAACATCAAGAGAACAGAGGTTGTATCTGTACTCTACATCAAAAATCTATATGGAGAATGCAACACAAAAGAAAACTAATACATGTTCTCAATCACTCCAGAGCTCAGGAGATTTAACCACAGGAAGTTAAAGATTCCAGTACAATGCTAGGAAAAAAATACAATCATTAAGGGTAGCAGGCAAACAAGGCACCTGGAAAAAGTGTGTCCTCCAGCACTGGATGTGTTTAAGCAAAGACTGGACAGCCCTCTACTGGGAGTACTTTGATTTGTATTCCTGCACTGAGGACATGGTAACTAAAGTGGTCCTTTCCAAATGTCATGATTCTGAGATTTTAGCGATTTTCCCACCAATGTATGGCTATAAAATGCATAAGGCCAACACTCCTATTTCAGTTAGTGCAACCCTGCAGGCAAAATCAGGTGCATGTACACATGAGTCTACAGCTAAATCCATAAATTAGAAGTCAAACAATATTATTGGCTTCATCTTACTGTCTTGTGGAACTGTGGTTTATAAATGACACAGTGATGTGCTGTGTACCAGGGTAGCAGGAAATAAAGTTTTTTTAAGAGAATTTGTTCATGCTTTACTTTCAAGTCATACCTTATAGCCAAAAATATGATAGCTTTCATAGCTAACTGGGAGTACCTCCAAAGAGTAAGAAAGAGGTGGCTTTGTTGTTAACTTCACAGAAAGAATATCATTTATATCCAGTCTTTCTGCATTTCAGAAGCTCTCAAATCATTCAAACCATTACAGTCCTCAGCTGAAAAAGCTAGCTCAAAGCCCAAGGGCAAAGCAACCTCAAATTATTGTTCATAGTTAAAATTATGACATTTCTTTTGTGCTTCTAGTGTTCTTACAACAGCTCAGAAAAGTGGTGACCAAACCCCCTATAGCCTTTTCCTCCCTTTACTGTTGCAATCTGTACTGTGTCACACCCACAGTAATGATTCACAACTGTGTTAGACATGATTCATGAAAGGGACACAAGTTGAGATTAATTTATTTATCAGGCTTGAAACATCTGTGAAAATGTCAACATAGAAATACTTTTTACATGTAGTTCTCAACTTACAACAGTTTGCATAGTGACCAGTTACAATGACACTGAAAAAACTGACTTATGATCATTTTTCATATTTACAACCATTGTAGCATCGCCATGGTCACATGATCAAAATTCAACTGCTTGACAATTGATTTTTAGTTATGACTGTTGCAGTGTTCTGGCCTCATGTCAATTGCAGTTGTAAGTCGCAACCATATGACCTGTATTTGAAACATTTCTGTGCTGACATTTTAAATAGTTTGCTGTTTCCAATGATTTAATCTTGTTGGTCAGTCAGGGTTAGTAGACTATTGGAACAACATATATCTAGTAAATGAATACAATATTTGCTGCCTATAAGCTCCAAAAACATTTTTGTTTCAGAGGCCAAATATTTTGATAGCTATATCTTAGGGAACTTATGACTGAAATTGTTTCTAGGGAACATCTATTACAAATTTAATAGCAGACCACACTGCTATTATTATTATTATAATATAATAAGTATAATAGACAACATTTTTACAGCTATGTCACCTTCACATTCAACAGTGACTTACTAATTTTCTTATGTGTAATTATATATAAAGGACTATGCTTGTTTAATTACACAAAGCCAAATGTAAAACACTTAGAAGCAAAGGTTTTTTCAATAGCAAGCCAAATTGTCACACAGCAAAAGTATAACGAGGCCCAAAACAGCTGCATAAGTATCCTGTAGCAATCTCCAAGAGATAGTAACAATAGATGTACTAATTATAGTAAAGATGATGACTAATTGACAAAATATTTGACAGCTCAACATGTAAGGACAAAGGCCATGAAAGTTACCAGTATCATGCTTTTGATGGGGCTTTCTGACCAAAGTCTGATATGAAAAAACTAAAACTAAAAGCCAACATTTTAAAAGTTTCAAACTACAGCACTGTAATCCTTCAGATTCAATAATAAAAATGTTCTTTGGAATAAACAGAATATATGTACAGCTACTTGATGTTTCTTTTCCCAGGAGTAAACTCATGATCCTGGAAAAAGATATAACCTTTTCCTTCAAATCTAAAGCACTGTACAGTTTTTGTGATGCAACAAATGTTTATTAGTAGTTCTCCTGTACAAAACCCAGTTAATCTTTGGTTCTATGGTCCATTGTTAGTTGTCTAAGGAAAATTAAAATTCCTTTACAGCTTCATGGTGCTCTCACCTGTGTATTCTTTGGGAGAAGACTTATCTCCATTCTTGAAGAATTTGATAGTAGGATAACCTCGAACACCAAATTGTTGGGCGAGTTCTGATTCTTCTGTAGCATCTACCTTAGCTAATCTAATTTCCGAGTTCTCCTCTTTCAATTTTGCTGCTGCTTTCACATATTCAGGTGCCAAAGCTTTACAGTGACCACACCATGGTGCATCTGTGGAAAAGAAAATTGAAATATTAGAAAACACAGCATCAAATGAATTGCATATTAGAATGCATTTTCATTACAAAACATTTCTCAATAATTTTTCTCTAACAGGCAGAATTATATCAGAATTTTATTCAAAAAGCATCACTTTTAATTTATATACTGCCCATAAACTTGCCTAGGATCATGGGATTTCCAAAGTTAAAGCGCATTATTCTCCTACAGGAAAATTACCCTTAAAAACAAGGGCCAAAAAGAATGTTTGAGGTACATCATTCAACTTTAGAATGCCACAACAGACCCTTAATACAAACTGCTTGGGTATTGTAGCTCTCACACTGTAAACAATTCCTGCTCATGTTGTGTGCCAAAAATAAAAGTATTCCAGAAATCATTGACTATGAGGCTTTTTAAAACTACTGCGAACTTTAGTTAATACTGACTAAAAAAAGTAGTGCTTTACCCCCCCCCCCTTTTTCAAAGGTAAGCAACAAAAAGTGCAACTATTTTATGAAGGAAATTAGCAGGCGTTAGGAATTACGCCATCTCCACCCCCCTTCCACAATGTCACCACTCACAAAATTAAGACGTGTGCTTAGAGCAGCAAGGAAGGGCAGTTTTCTTGCAACTTAAGGCAGTCTATTAAGAAAATTAGTGTGGGGGGGAATTGCTCTCTCTACTTTAAACCAGAATTTGTAACCCTCTTTATAAAAGGCAATTCCGCTGGCATATATTTTGTTTTACTGCTGTTTTTATTTTTTTCAATCCGTCAACAGCATATATTATATATAAAGGTTCTGCGGGGAACACACACAACTGCCACGGGCACGCCTCCCCCTTAAGCGGCACGCACACACAAACACACGCCTCTCTCTTCCCAGTGCTCTCTCCCCTCTCATCTACGGCACTTCGCGCAGGGCCTTGGAAAAAAAGCCCGTTGAGCTGGTTCAACCTTGGTGCTTGCAAAAGCCCGTCAAGTCACCCAACAAGCCAAGGTTGTCCGGGATATTTGCAAACGAAACACTCCGCCGGGCCAGTTAAAAGAGGCCAGAATCGGCGCAAGCCCCGTTTGCAGCCGCCGGTGGGCCGAGACGTGCCGTTCCACCGTCGGAAGCGAAGACCCGCGGGAAGCCGCCGACGCCTCCTTCCAGGATAAGAGAAGGCGGGGTGGGGAGGCTTAAGGCCGCAGAGGGGGCGCCTTCGCCTCAAAGGCTTGCCGAGGGGGCCACACACCAACAACACACCAACACAGCCCGGCGTCCCCTCCCTCCTCCAAACTCACAGAACTCCACCAGGACATTCGGGTATTGCTCCAGCGCTTGCTCGAAGTTGGCGGTCTTCAGCACCAGCACGCCCTCCTCTTCCTCGATGTCGGCGGCGAGGGAGGCCTGACCCAGCCACAGCAAGCACAGCACCGGAGCGCAAAAGCGGAGGAGCTTCATGGCGGCGAGAAACAGCGAAGGCGACGACAGCGACGGGACCTCCAGGCGAAGAGACCGAGCAACGAGAAAGCGCCGCGAAAGAGGACGGCCGAACCCCGCCTCCCGCTTATAAACCCGCCCTTGTCCTGCCGAGGCTGCCGCCTATTGGCCGCTTCCGGCCTCCTCTGAGTTACTTCTCATTGAATTGGCGTCGAGCCCCGGGTCCGCCCTCATTTCCTGATTGGTTGGCTCAGAAACCGAACGTCATCTTTCCTTCCACCTCCGAACAACCCGGAGAGTTTTCTGCTTTCCGTCAACTAGGATTGGCTTGTCAGGCGTCTTGGTTGGCTGCGATTGGAGAATAGCGCCGCTTTCGTCCCGTCGTTCGCTGCCTTTGATTGGTTGCTTGGGGAAGCTTAAACGGAGTCTACCTCTTCCTCCATTGCATTTCACCTCTCGCCTTTGGAACGTGGCATTTAGGAAGACTGGCCGTTTTGTAATGCGCATGCGTATTGGAGGGGACTCGTTCGTGTTTGATTCTGACTGGCCGCGTTCTGTAAAGACGCCCGGAATAATAACCGACAAGTATTTCCGGGTTAGAAGAAATCGAACGCATGTAGGCGTTTTCTGTTTGAGATGTCGTTTAGATTTTAGAAGGTGGAGAGAGAAAAGTAATTGGCTGAGTGGTGGGAAATATGAACTGTGTGGATCAATCTTGTGCGTAGTACGTCATATTGCCTATAAAGATAATGTACGAGTCGGAATTGGACTGGTTGGAAAATTACAGGTGGGGAAGTCGAATATACTTGGTAACGCAGCTGCCTGGAATAAAGAATGTAGGCTGAAGTTAGAGTGGTGTTTTCTCTGCTTCTTAGGTAAAGTCTTCAACAGTTTCGCCTTCCAGGAACAGGAACATTTTAAAGAGTATTAACCACTACGGGTAGCCTCAAAAGAATTACCATTCTCCAAATACATGTATTTATGTATTTTTAAAATAGTACATAATGGAGATAGAGACATAACAATAGAGCTGTACAGATCAGAATGATTTAACAAAACCAATACAAGGGATAAGCAGAAACAGTATTTGGCTACTTTTATGAAAATCAGTACTTTTCAAATCAGTACAATCTTTTTCTACCTTGCATAAAAATAAAAATGATGAATATGTGAAATGAGTGTTGTGTTACATTTGCGGCATATGTTTAAAAAGATGAATAAGAAATAGGTAAAGGTAAAGAAATCCCTGTGGATTTTACTTCTCAAGTCATTGCCAACTCTGGGAGTGGTGGTGCTCATCTCCATTTTAAGGCCATTGAGCCAGCAGGGTCTGAAGACATTTCCATGGGCATTACTTCCCCACCAAAATGGGAAAGACTGCTAGATTAGCAGGAGCTCACCCTATTGTATGGTGCTTGGCTCTCAAACCTGGGTTGCCAGTTTTTCCAGCTAACAACCCTAGAGTCAACCCCTGAGTCACCGGGCCACCCCCAATGTAAGAAATAGGCCTACATATAAATGCAAAAAACTACCTTGAATGCTTCTTTAATTCCTGCCTTCATAAAACGAAGTGACCCTTTAATTTGCAAATAGCAGTGATTTGGCATTGCCGCCCTCTGGGTTTTTGTTTTAATTGCATATACAAAGGTGCTCCGATAATGTAGTAAATATTAAGGTTTCCCTCGCACATATGTGCTACTCATTTCCGACTCTAGGGGGCGGTACTCATCTCCGTTTCAAAGCCGAAGAGCCAGCACTGTCCAAAGACATGTCTCTGGTCATTTGGCTGGCATGACTAAACGCCAAAGGCACATGGAACGCCGTTACCTTCCCACCAAGGTTGATACTTATTTTTTCTACTTGCATTTGTACGTGCTTTCGAAACTGCTAAGTTGGCAGAAGCTGGGACAAGTAATGGGAGCTCACCCCATTACATGGCACTAGGGATTCAAACTGCTGAACTGGCGACCTTCCGATCGACAAGCTCAGCTGTCTTACCCGCTGAGCCACCGTGTACCATCACTGCGGTTAATTATATATAAAAATAAAGTCTTAAATACTGTTATCGCTGGAGCCTCGGATGAACCACGATTGTACATAGATAGTGGATCATAGTTCAGAGAGAATATTCAAATTCTGATTCCTGCCTGCCTGCTTTTCATCAGGCCCCAAAAATCTGGTTTCCATCCATCCATCCACCCACCATCCCCCAAGCAGACATTGGGTTAGAAGCATTTGTGAACCCATCTGGACTGACTGTTTCAATTGCTGATTTGCTCTGGGCATAATTTATTTCAGAAAAAGGTGATTACTTTTTTCCTGGCTTTTTTGTTGTTTTAATTACACACCACCCCGAGTTGTTTCTTGGCAGGGCAGCTATATAAATGGACTAAACAAATATGACCGAATTAATGCCAGCTAATTTCTTCCTTTTTGCTGTCCAGATTAAAAATACCCCAAAATATTTTAATAACAATTAAGATTATTATTTTTTCTTCCTGAAAGTCGTAGTGCAGAGGTCTTCAAACTTGGCAGCTTTAAGACTTGCGGACTTCAAGTCTCAGAATTCTCCAACCAACATACCTGGTAGTTGTCCACAAGTCTTAAACCTGCCAAGTTGGAAGAACTCTGTGGTAGCGGGTTGCCAGCTTGGAGGTGATAAAACAGATCCATAAAGCATCTCTGAAGAATAATCTCTCACTCTTTACTCAAAAGAGAAAGAAGCTTATATAGCTTTTTAGAAGGAAATCTGACTTTGTAGAACTTTTACAAGTGACTTTATAATTAGGAAATTAACTACCATCAATTCCAAGCACAGCTGATATTAGAAATGTAGTTTGTTATGTTTTTTAAAAGTAAATTTAAAATGTCTTTTTGGAACGCTTTGGAGAGTGCAATAATTTAAACAAAGGATTATGTTTTTATCTAGATTCCCACTCTGGATGACACAATAGGTCCCCAATTTACAATTGGTTGCTTAGTGACAGGGGTGAAATCTAAAAATTGTTGCCACCGGTTCTGTGGGCATGGCTTGGTGGGTGTGACCAAGTTGACGTCATGCATGTCACTCACTCACGTCATTCTGCCCAAGCTAATTTCGGAGCCTTCTCTTGCCCCACTCTCCAGCCTGGAGGGCTGTGCATCCCCCCCCCCATGAATTCTCCATACAAACCGCCTGCCTGGTTTCTTCAAAGGCAGACCCTCCCCTGCAGGGCGATCCAAAGAGGGGAGGGGAAAGCTGCAGAAAAAGGCAGCGCGGAAGGCCGGCAAGCATGGCAGGGAAGCGCGGATCAGTTTGGGGGGGCGTGGCCAGCCGGCGATCGCTACCGGTTCTGCAAACAGGCCCCAATCTCCGCTACCGGTTTTACCAAACTGGTTCGAACTGGTAGCATTTCACCACTGGATTAACCTAAACTCATCCACCCTGCTTTTCATGCCTAAAGTGGGACTAGAATTCACCGTCTTCAAGTGACTGGCCATAAGTCACCCAGTGAGCTTCAGGCCTAATGCAGGTCTAGAACTCACTTGTCTCCTGTTTTCTAGACGAAACTGCTACCGCTGGGTGGGAGAGGGAGTGAAGGTTGCCTGTATGTGGCCGGGGAAGCATAGCGCAAGCTTAGTGAGACTCAGTGTGGCTGTACAGATTGTGCAGGAGGCCAGCAAGGCACAACATTCACGTCGAAAGACTGGGAAGGGCCCGTAGGCTGTTGACGGCAACTTGTGACCTTCCTTGCCTGCTTCCCCACTGATGTCACTTGTGTGAAACTGGCAGGGAAGGTTGCAAGTGGTGATTGTGGGTCTGTGGGACTCACAACCATCGTCAATGTCAGCTTGTTGCTAAGCGCCCAGATTGTGATCACATGTCCCCAGGAACAGACATTCAAAGACCCGTCATAAACCACCATCCCGTTCAGCGCCGTTGTAGCTTCAAGCAGTCACTGAAGTTAACTTGGTCGTTAACCAAGCACTATCAATATAAATCGATGCAAATGGAAAAGGGAAATTGTTCCTGTTGCGGATTCTTGAGGGCATAAAAGGAAAAAAAAATTACAACGTTTAATTCTACCCATCATCACGGCAATTAGAATTACAATAGCGCAAACATGGGGGGAAAAAAAATCAGAATTACCAACCAATGCCATGATAATTCAAAAAAATATACCCCTGCGCAGAACTGGATAAACTAACATTGGAATTATAAGGGGGGAAAAAAGAGACCGAATGTTATTTAACATGGGAGAAATGGTAGGAATTTATTTATTTATTTATTTATTTGATTTCTATACCGCCCCTCTCCTTGCGGACTCGGGGCGGTGTACAGCCAAACCTTAAAAC
>JANHFP010003638.1:55969-67194 GCA_032468135.1 Calamaria suluensis
ATGGAGTCACTGAAGCAGTAGGAGTGAGCTTGGGTGGACTCCAGAGGATGGTGGAGGACAGGAAGGCCTGGAGGAACATTGTCCATGGGGTCGGACACGACTTCGCAATTAACAACAACAAAAAGTGTATCGGACAGCTTACCTAATGCGAAGTGATTGTTCAGGAGAAACAATCACTGAGAACAAACTTAAAATAACCTTAAAGTAAAACTTTCTGAGTGAATGATTTTCCACATTTGAAAAAAGTAAAACAAAAAGCTAAAGCCTTAGAGCATGCAACTTAAATCTTTTCCCAAACTTTTCCAGATGGTTTAGATACTAATTAACATGATTGTACAAAACATTGATCTGAAGATTTGATTAGAAAGTTTAAATTGAATAATCCATTTGAATCAAACCTTCTGATTAAAGCAGATGCTTTTGAAAATTTGAAGATGCCACAGATTTTTCCATATGTGCATACACATGCATTTTTATTAATCTGAATCTTTGAAGCAAATCAAATTGTATATTTAAATCGCATCTGGACTAGTTTGTGCACCTGAACCAATGATAAATAAACATTAATCACACACACACACAGAAGACTCACATACTGTACAAAGATATACATACATACACTTTCCAGTCTAATGTCATCTGTTTCAGGTTAATAATGAAAATATGGAAACTGTCCAATCATGCTGCCAATTTATTATCTCATCAGTTCTGAAACTGAAAACTATTTATAAAACATTTATTGAATTTATTAAATTTAGCATATCAGGTAATTGTCTAAACATATTGTGATCCCAAATCCCACCATTCCCTGTTGGTATGAGCATTGGCCATGCTGTCTGGAATCATTTGAAACTATAGACCCAGTCAGAATTGTGGTCAGACATGAATTCTACTGCAATAATAATAACACACAGTACATTATAGCAGAAGGCAGGTGGTGGGATGAACTACCTTTTTGCAGTCTATGCATTTAATTTTCTATTGCATTAGTAAGTTATTTCTTTTGTTAATCTTGGATCTACTGTTAACCATATTCAGTAGGTGATAACAAGTTCAAATATTATTGGGAAATGTATTCCTGTATACTATCTAATTGTTTATAAATGTATCATCCCCTGGTATAGATATGGTTTTCTGCAGTTCTGATTGGATTTTGTACCCGAAATATAGTTAGCACTTGATGCTGCAACCCTATAGATTTGTGTTTAGGAGAATATTATTGTATTTGCAAAATTAACATGCAATAGTCTGTTGTTGATCTTTCTGCTACTAGTCTGAGAAACATTATTTGGAAAGAAAAATAATGTCCTTGGTTGCATGCTTCCAATCCCATAATGTACATTTAATTGCTCACCATCTATCATCCACTCTCTTCATTTATTTCCAAAGACACATTTTGATTGGCTTGTTTACTGCTTACTGTGTTTGTTACTTTCACAGGAAAATGTGAAGTGATGTATTTTGTATCAAGGTCACTGCTTTGATAATCTTAGTGGATATACTTCCCCCATGCAGGACTGGATTATAATGAATTCCAACTAGTTTCATACTGAGGCACCCTTCCTCCTCCAGATGGAGGCCCATTATCATGTGTCACTGGCAATGTGCTAAATAAATAACATCATCCACTTTAATACTTAGTAATTATGGAAGATTGAAGAAAGGACACAGAGAAGTTGTTCAGGTTGCTTGTTTCATCCAGTGGTTAATATGATGCCAATAAGCAAGGATGAAACTGCCTGTTGAATGTCAGTAACACAGATGACCATAGATATGGCACTTGGCAGCTCTTGATTCCCATCCAGCAATATAATTATTCATGCAGAATCCAGGACACCCTATATATTTATAGCAAATTCATTCCTGCTGAATGTGAATCTAGATATAGCAAAATGTCACTTGTAATAAATAAGAGGGAAGAATCAATCAGCTTGTGGCGATGTCAAGATTTGTAGAAGTTAAAAAGAAAAAAGAAAATTCCGAAGAAGATGCATATATGAATAAAAATGAATGAGGGAATGAAATAGCTGAAGGGAGAGGGGAGAGCCTTAAACTCTTGGGTATAGGGAAGGCCCAATTAAGGTTGATTAGTAACTGATGAATGCGGTGGAATACAAAACTAGGAAGGGAGAACAGAATCCAGTCTACTTGAATTTTGGAACAAAGGCTTAAAGGTATCAGATGTCTGGATTAGGCATTTATATAATTCCTGTAATCACCTCGTCCAAGTTGTAGGGAAAAATGGGCACAAGAAAGAAATAGTTACCTTCCTGTTGTTCCCCTTAGGTAGCTTGTGAGAACACTATAACAATGGCCAGGATTGTTGGTAAAAGCTGGATCTCAGGCAAAATAGCCTGAGGCTCACTATTAAACCGAGCCAAATCAAATTGTATTTCATGGATTCCTTTGTTATATCCAATTTGCATTTTTGCTCTTGCTTTTTCATGAGCTCTTGCTATCTTTACGCCAATGTCTGGAAGCAAATTGACTTCCTGCAACAGTTTCCCAAGTATTTCTTTAGGATTTGATCCAATCAGAATTCTGTCCATCATAACATTAGTTTAATGAAAAGCACAATCTGTTGCTATTAAGTGCGTAGCTGAGTTAGACACTCATCTATGCATTAATCTAGTCTTGACTGTCATTCCTGCAACAGCTTTTTGTGCAAAGATGCAGTTTTATGTGGAGGGGAAACTGATGTGGGTGTGGGTGCGCATGTGCACGTGCACGCACCCACCCACAAATCATAGCAGTTTTTATTTCATCTCTAATAAGACTTCCAGTCCATGCAGTATATGATTCGCATACTATATATTTCTTGCTTGTGTCAGAAAATGTGCAGCATTTTCCTTTTTAGGTCATGTGCATTCAGGAACTGCAAATATTCATTTAAGATATCTTTCAGTTTTAACCTATTTTATTTTACATTTCAGCATCCTGAAAGAAAAAGAGCACAACATACCAGTATGTATCCTACTTTGTGTGAAGCAAACAAACCATATGTTAGTGTGCAAAGCTATCCTGTTCTATGTTATCCAGGCCAAATTCACCTTATTATGCTCGTGCTAGACTGACCAACATCATTAACAAAAAATGCTGCATGTAGTATGGGAATGATTAAAGCTGGTAAAGTAATCCATACCTTATCTACAGTATTTTACTAAAGGAATTACAAATGACGGATGGGGAAAAAAATCAATATCTCTAAGCCCATCTGGTTATGACTAAAGCATATATGGAACGAACTTCGTCCTGCGCTGCGGAGGCTCCCGGATCTAACATCTTTTCGCCGGGAGCTAAAGACCCACTTGTTTAAATTGGCCAGCCTGGGTTGACCTGGTACTGGGGTTTTTAAATTTTAAATTGGGGTTTTAAAATGAAATTGGGTTTTTACTTGATCAGCCTTTAAAATATTTGGATTTTAAATTTTAAATGTAAATGTTACATATGATATTGTTTTAAATTATGGCTGTAAACCACCCCGAGTCCTCGGAGAGGGGCGGTATATAAATTTAATAAAATAATAATAAATAATATATGGAAAATTGTGAGTTGTAAAATAGAATAAGTAATATAAAATGAATGAAGGAATGAAGGAAAAATGTTATGCACTTAATAATCTCAGAACAATTCTGAGATTTAAACTGCTTGTTTTCTTCAAATGGTTTATCAATGAGGTCAGGCTGAAGCTTTGGCCATCATAAGCTCTTTATATCCATGCAGGGATTTTTAAAAGTGTGATAGTGTACCTTGGTAGACTGCTTGTTATAAATGTAAAAGTGTATGAAGAAATTGTAAGATTTGCTGGTAGAAGGAGAGTGGACATTAAGTGGTCTGTTGCATGAAATACAATTAAGGTAAATAGTTGTGAATAGAATAAGAATATGGAACTGGGAATTGGATATGTCTTGAGAAACATAAAAGTAAGCAGAATGTAGTGGGAACGAGTAAGTTAAAAAGTGTACATGTATACAATAAGAAGAGATTGGATAAACAATGAATGGGAGCTGACTGAGGATTTAATGCATAAGTGAATGATATACTTGGGTTTGGTTATACGGAGAAAATGAATTAAAATTTAATAGCAAAACAAAACGTATGAAAGAAGAGTGAATGGCCCAAGAAGCAAGAGAATCATTCCTCTTCATGGTTTTATGAATTTAATGGGCTTTTGAAAGCAGGAGGTAAGTAGTTTAAAAATGTTTTTGTATGTATCAAAATTTGAGCATGATGTATGATGTAATGGGAATAAAAACAGTTTGTAAGGACAGAAAGATATGTCTATGGGGACTCTCAGTCATCCAGGTCATGGTTGTCCCAAAGGTGCTTTTTTTCAAGAGGCCACTGGACTTTCTGGTTTTTCTTTTCAGACATTTCACTTCTCCTTCTGAGAAGCTTCTTCAGCTCTAACTGGATGGTGAAGAATGGAAGGATTTATACTCCTTGCAGACAGCTGGTCATTTGCATTCTTTTAATGGGCATTAAGGTCACCTGGAGGTTTATTTGTGACATCAGAGTGCTCGAGTGGAGCAAATTAGTGTGGAGCCTTCTTGGAATTTTGAAAGGACTGTGTTGTAGAATGGAGATAGATGATATCATATCCCCCCCTCTGTTGAAAGAGGGTTGTTCAATTTTTGACATAAATGGCCTCTTTTAGCCCTCTTTCAAACCAGCAAACACCTCTGTCCAAAATATGGACTTTGGAAATAAACAAAATATTCAATGAAAAAATCATTTAAAAATATTGAAACTTGGCTGAGTTCCTGAAGATATGGAAGGAAAGTATGCATAGTGGCAAACTGGATATAATTTTGATTTATAGTAGTTTGGGGATGGAAACATCTAATGCTTTCCATCAGCCAATGTCAAAGGGTTACTGGCGTTGTTATCCAGTTATTATACTACTGCATTCTGGATCACTGGTTCCTTATATTATCTTTCTTCATAGCCATGAGCAGTGATTTTTAATTATTGTCTCCAATCCGTTCCTCATAATTAATTGGTTTACACCAACATGTTTTATTTGCATGAAGATGAAAAGTCTCCAAAGATTAAAAGTTCATGAAATTCAAGAGAAAGGTGAAATCGATGCTGCATTTATTCCTAATTTTCTGCAGCAGCAGGTATGATATTTTGAACTTATATCGATCATAACAATCATGAAATTTTAAATAGGAAGACATAACCTTTCTGCCCAGGATTTTGCACAACATTCTCTTTGATTTTTAAAAAATGCCCTATACGCACAAATACAGCATTCTTTGTCCTTGAAGCAAAGGAGAAAACTCATGATCATAAGATGGATGCTCCAAATGCATATATTTTCCAAACACTGGGGTTCTATTTAGCATGAATTGATGGTTCAGGTATGCATGACAATAATTTATGGAAGTTCTCTGATGCCACTTATGAGAGGGAAGATACAATTCATTCTATCCAGGGGTTTGGAAAAGAACTGCTATTGCAGTTATGGTGAACTATAAACAGGGCAGTGGTCTGTGAATAGCTCATCTTAACCTAGGTCCGTGATGGCGAACCTATGGCATGAGTGCCACAGGTGGCACGCGGAGCCATATCGGTGGGCACACAAGCTTTGCCCTAATTCAGTTCTGATGCATATGCGAGCGCTGGCCAGCTAATTATGGGACTTTTCGGGCCCATCAGAAGTCAGGAAAGAGGCTGTTTCTAGCCTCTGGAGGGCCTGGGGCCATGGGGAAGGCCCCTTTTTCACTCTCCCCAGGATCCAGAGCTTTTCTAGGGAAGGTGGGGTGAATTGAATTATGGGTGTGGGCACTTGGATGCACAAAAACCCCGGAACTCCCCACTTCTGGCATGCGATGGCAAAAAGGTTATCCATCACTGACCTAGGCTGCTCTTTCCCAAAATCCAAGAGATGGTAAACTGTACATCTCCTTTCATAAATGGCATCAAAGAATTCTCAGAAATTATTTACCCTTCGCACATACCCCACCCAAAAGGCAGTGTGCTTAGCAGGGGTGGATTCTACTTACCTCTACTACTGGTTCTGTAGCTCCATGATTACTCCACAATTGCTCTGTGCATGCACAGTAGAGCACGCATTGCAGCACATATGATACATGAGTTCTGCACATTCTCAGAATCATTTAGGAGTGGACAGGATTAATAAATCAATTCATCTGGCAAAAGACAGCAAAATAAAGGTGAAAAATTTGCCGAGGTGGGTGGGAGGGCCCAGCTCCCAGTCGTAGAGAACCGGTTCGGTGATGTCCCACCATCACAGCTACCGTATCGCGTGAACCGGTCTGAACCCGGAGCAACCCACCACTGGCGCTTAGGCTACTAATGCTAGCAAGGAGCGTCACCAGTTTACCTACTTCTGTGAATCTACCAAGAGCTGATACATGATCTACCTATTAATTTCTTAAATGTTTCCTTTCTTCATACACTCTGCTTTTCCTAAGTCATTAAAATGAATAAGAATCAATTTTGGAAAGACAGGCAAAGGAGAATGACTCTGGCCAGGCTGAGTCTTTTGGACATGGAATGTTGCCAGGGGCAATTAGCAAGCAGTATGAATCTTCCTCACCTGCTGACAGACTATCTGCACAAGTGATGCTATTTGTCTTGTGGGTTACAGAATGGCACTTCAGCCTGTCCAGTTTCACTGACGTTTGCTTGATTGAAAGGGATTGGATTGGGCTATTACAAAAACTACATTTAAGAAAGTGCTCTTAATCCCTGTTTTATGAGGCACTCACGAGCTCATTTCTCGCGGGGAAAGTAGCAGTATCAGCAGTTACTGAACAAAAGCACACTTGCAACCTATGACCTAAACAAATTCAAATTGAAAACAGCAAAGAAAGGTGTTTGTGAACTCCTGAGAATCTATGTAAATATCTTAAACCTAGTTTGAAATAAAAACAAACATGCTACCGATTTTATACCATTTTGCTTCTCCTTTTTCATAGCCCATTGCTATATAGCTTGTTTTCATAGTCACCATACATCATCATTACTATGCTTGATTCAAGCACATCCATTTCTTAAAGAATGATAAAGTCTGATTAAACTGTAATTCATGATATTTATTTCTTTCATTTCATAAATTTTGAACAAAACCAGATTCTCAATATATTCACACAGTAGATTTAATTTACCTCTATTAGTTGGGCATGTGGATACATTAAATCAGTAGTATTTAAAAATCTGTATCTGTTAAATCAGTATGCATTTAAGGTGGAGGTATCTGGTGAATTGAAGCAAAGCACCCAAATATTTATGTCCAAGACATATACCATAGATGCTGTAATTTCATCCAATGGATGCTTACAGTGAGGTCACTATTAAGTAAAATGATAATAACTAATATTCTTCTGAATGTTCTGAATCTGTCAGAATGTAGAATATACCAAACTGCCTAACTGCACTAAGTAGTATTTGTGCATGGGTGTAAATGTAAGCAAATAAGATATAAGTGCATCTATGTGAACTAATAATAATCAACACATGTCAATGATCAACACACAACCAGCAAATAAAGTATGAAATATAAATTATTTTAGGAAGACCGAAGGCCCGAGCAGTTCACAATTCTTGATATATTTGAGATATTAGTGATACAGCCAAGGAAACATGTGCATCTTTCCTACTCATCAATTAATTTAGCAATGTCTTATTAACATTTTTGTTTGCTTCAACCCAAAGTGTGGCAATAAGTCCAAATGGTTTGAGTTAATATTCCAGTTCCTGAATAGTATCTTCAACAGCAAGGCAACTGCAACCAATCTTTATGAAATATTCTTTGATTAAGCATTTAGTTTATTTTAAGATCAGAGGAAATAAATTATAAGTTTTTTAAGCATCCTGCCACTGGCTTTTTATCTTTTTGTTAGATGTATATTCTGGCTTTCAGACAAGAGCAAAAAGGAGCATACATAATGCCCTCTCCTCTCCTCTTTTGCTACAATAGCAAGTCTTTGAGGAAAGTTGAGTGGAGAGAGACTGACTGGCCCAAAGTCATCAAGGAGCTTCTATGGGTGAGGCTAGACAAGAAAAATGTGTCTCCCTGGTACCAGCTTAATTTTTTTAATTGCCATATCACACTAGCTCTCTTGGCTTTCCCGGACATGACGCTGAAGCTCGTTATTCCAAAAAGGACATAAATAACCAGAGACAAGTTTATCAACTCCTTTCAGTTCCTGATAAAAATGGGTTACAGCTTAGAAACTTGAAATGATTCCTTCAAAGTTTCAAATCAACTGTACAGCAATTTATTAGCAGCAACCCTGATTTAGTTCCACTATTTTCAGTAGTATGCATTGCCTCACAGCTGGGTAAGAAGGACCCCAACCTTGGATATTCTTTACCCCTGGTCTTTTGAAGAAATAAGGGGGCATCTCTCACCTGGAGCTGGCGGTAGGCAGGCCCTGTGGAATCTACTTTGAAAGAGCCACTACTTTGGAACCCCACTGTGAGTGGAACAAGGACCACTTTATTTGCATGAGGCAGTTTTGCAATAATATTATTTGTATGTATGAATGTGTTCCAATTAGGGTAAATATGGCACTGGGGATTAATATGCCAAGTGAGAAAAAAAATGAGCCATATGTCTGTATGACTTCAGACAATAGTATCTGAAGGAACAATTAATTCTCTATCTTCCTATCCATAGCCTAAAATCATCTTCGGATGGCTTCTTCTGAATGCCCATCCATGCTGAAATGTGATATGTGAATATTTTCTGCGGTAGCAATATATCCTTAAGGCTTTATATAGCAATATATCCTTAAGGCTTTTGTTCAATATCTTTTTGAAATTTTAATTACTTGGTGAACCTCATGTTACATTTCTTTCTTTTTTTAAAAAAAATCACCATTTTTTTTCTTTATTTAATGTGAAACAGTTAACATTCCCACAAGTGAATTTAATAAATTTATTTATTTAATAAATTCCAAATACCATCAAAAGCACTTTCACCAGAATCTTGGTGTTCCAATTTTTTACAGTGTCCTGTATCTGTTCATAAATTTCTTAATCAAAATCTTGTTAAGTCTTTGCTATTATTTTAAAATGTTCAAATAACATTTTTCTCTTTGTTTTCATTTCTGTAATTCAAAAGGAAAGCCATGAACAACATTTATATCTTTGTTTATATCTTTTAAAAGACTTAATAGGAAGCACAATGGTTATTCTAATGGAAGTAGATTTGTGATATATATATATTTTCAATCATATGCGTAACAATGCAACATTTTTTTGCTTAAACCACAACGTGGCTTTTTTAAAGTTGCCTCTTATTTACTTACTGTACCTATTTCATGGAGTTTTCTGTTAACCTCTTACATTGTTCTTTTTCAATCATTTTTTCGACAATGAATGACAAAAATGTTTACTTCTAATATACTAAAGTCAATTAACAGCTCCAAGTCTATTTTGCATGTTTGTACAATTGTATAGTAGAACGGAAAAAAAATCAAGTAACTAACAAATGCCCATATAAAAACATTATTTCCCATAGAGGCATTTTTTTCTCCTAGACAATATGAATAAGAGACAGCTGGATGTATTTAGGCTTACAGTCACATTAGAATTAAACCACAAGGACAAAGTAAATACAGAAATTTTCATAATTGAAACTACAAGCACATTTTAGCTCAAAATTTATAATCGGAGTTTTAGACCTTTTGATTTAATGCAAGGTGCTTTAGATTCATTGAATTATTCATTTCTATACCACTTATGAGGCAAAACCTTTGGTATTCTAATTTAATAGATGGAGAAGTCAAAAACATTATAATCCAGTTGAAACAGACTTAATACCTTGAAAGACAGCCTGGAATTCCAGTCTCTGCTTTGAAATTACACATGTAATCTTTTAATTGCTTTTTTAAATTGAGTAGATGAAATATCCTTTTTGGTTGCCTGTGAATCCCAAAGCCAACCTTTGTTATTAAAACACCAGAAGGAACTATCATAGGATAAGCATTCTTATGATACTAGTCTAGATGTATAAACTTGGGGCGGGGTGGGGCAGAGATTATTTTATTTTTTATTGCTTTTTGTGGCATGGAGAAAATTATGCAGCAAACAGAACACATAAACAACAAAGGAAAACTCATTTACTACACAGCCATGAAATTGGCTATCTCAGTGCTCATAAATTTAAAACCACTGGACTGATTTCCTTCAGACCTGATACGTGATAATGTGCACTGTGGTAAAAGCTAATAACTCGCTTGAGAGGCAGCTAAGTTATGGCAGATGAGTAAATTTGTTTTATTCATAGAAATGTTCTCTCTTAAGCTTAATTTCTGTGTTATGCCTATAACTCGGAATGTAATCACTTTCTTATTGATTAGCAATTTTCTGCTTTTGCTCCAGTATTTCTTCATAGGATTTTCTGTCGCTGTGAGCCAAAGAGCTGTGTGCCCGTCACAGCTTCCAACACTAGAGATTGTGAAACTTCACAGTGATTAACATACAATCGCCTCCTCCATCGTAGCCCTCAGGCTTTGAAAGAGCTTCAGGGAAGAGCTACTTTCACTTCCGGTGTAAGAGTTTTCCGAATGGAAAACTGGGTACAAAGAAATACGTGCAAAATGGAAATGATTCTGTACACTAAAGAGTTGCAAATTTTGTCTTATTACAAAAAAAAAAATAATAGTCTTGAGAATCAGCTGGAGACTAGCTTTTGACTTTGTTTTTCTTCTTCTACAGTTTGATGGAATTGCAATAGCCCTCTGCCACCTATTCTTCGTGGCAGGCACAACCTGTCAATGTCATTTCATGGATTCAAAAATGTGTGTGTTTTCCTGTCCATATTTTCCAGGTCAGCCAAAGTCCAGTTGATGATTCCACCTGGGTAGCATATCACTGCAACTGCACATGTATTAATGGCTTTAATTTTATGTTTCCAGCATTCAGCTTTGATTTTAATATTTTGTGGATCCTCCTTTTTGACTTTTTCCATTCAAGATGTTATCTGCTACCATTATGGCTAGGTATTTGTAACCATTATCCTTTGCTAATGCTTTCATGATGCTTCCACCTCCCAGTTCTATTCCTTCTATTTTTTCCATTTTTTCCTCACTGCATGGATAATATAGCACATTTTTCAAGTCCATAGTTCATTTTGATCTCACTGTTGAACAGTTGAACTGTATTGAGTACTAGCTGGTACCCGTGCTTCGCTACGGTGACTACGGTACTACCCTTTCTCTTTTCTTTCACTTTCTCTCTTCCTT
>JANHFP010003639.1:205459-218372 GCA_032468135.1 Calamaria suluensis
ACGTTGTCCATGGGGTCGTGATGGGTCGGACATGACTTCGCAACTAACAACAACAAGATTGAAACAAACCAAACCAACAAACACTCCTCACTATATTTCCTTTGGTAAACATATTTAGAATTACTGAGGCACCCCCTGAAAAAAAGGGAATACTAACAAAACCCAACTGTTGGTTTCACCAGATCAGGTCTCAAGGATAGCCTTCTGTCTCCTGACTTCACATGGCTTAAGTTCACTGAGGTCTATCAAGCATGGCATGGCTAGGTAAGAATCTTCATTGCAAACTAGAATGAAACCACAACTGAAAATTTGAATGCCTTCTGTCAGCATGAAAATGCAGTTTAAACCCACTGTTCCTACATTCCAGTGGACTCTTTATTCTGCACCTCACGAGCTTGTTGCCAAATGATAGTTAGTTGTTGACAAAGCTGACATCTCTGTCCTGAGAACTTCCAGCTCTTGGCTTATCTCATTGTGGCCAAACAGCTGTTGTTAAGCAGTTGACTATTTTCTTTCATTCTTTCAAGGCAGCTCTCTATGGAGGACATTGCTGGAATCAAGGAAGTTCAATGGCATAACTAATCAGTTTTCTTACAATTATAATCGAAGAGAGAAGCAACCTGGAATTAAGGAGAAACTTCCTAACAGTGAAGACAATTAACCAGTGGAACATCTTGCCTTCAGAAGTTGTGAGTGCTCCATCACTGGAGGTTTTCAAGAAGAAATTGGACAGTCATTTGTCTGGAATGGTTTAGGGTAGTGATGGCTAACCTTTTTGCCATCGCGTGCCAAAAGTGGGGGATGCCTGGGGGGTTTGCACATCTGTGTGCCAACACCCATAATTCAATTTGCCCCACCCTCCCTAGAAAGGCTCTGGAGGGGGGAACAGCATTTTTGGAATAGTAGATAACGTTTAATAGGACTTAAAAATCATTTATAGATAATTGTATATAATAATATATTTCTCCAGCTGTAGAAGTATAGCATATGGTAATAATTGTTTAATAGTGTATCGGATTTGGTGACCAGTAATATACCAGAAAATGATGTGATATTTTATGGCTTACATTTCTCTGAATGTTGTACATTTAAAAATACTCTCACATTGCAGATTTAAGAAAATTTTGAAGACCCTATTTACCCTACCCTTTTGTAAAAAATCATCCTGGGAATAGTGCAAACAGCTCTACGTGTTGGCAAGTGTTGAAAGTGCACTCGTGTGACCGTAGGGAGTGGGGGACACCATTGGAACTTTGAACCCAGGTGATAAGTAACTGTAGGTAGATCCTTCATAGCTTAATGTGGTGTCTACACATCTGGTCATAAGTTGATGACAACCTGTAGTTTGGTTTCTGCCATGTGGCAATTCCCCCAAAATCTGACCAAGCTATACATTTTGTTGCTGGAGCAAGACATTCTGATATGATGCGTTTGAGGATGGGAGGAGAACAGGCTGATTGGAAAACAGTTGCCTTCCCAGAGTTCCTCTTACCACATGGCTGAAGTAAGGCCAGCAAAGGGGCAGCGGCTTCCTTCCGCAGCTGCCGGGGGAGTAGGGAGCAGAGAAAGGGAAGGAAGATTCTTCTTTGTTGCTTGCCTCTCTTCCCTATCCCGGCCAAGCACAGATTCTCTACCTCTTGCCCAGCGGTGCTGTCCAGGAGAGATGAAAATAATAGGAAAGGTGGAATATCTGCGCTTGACCAGTATGGTGGGAGAAAGGCAGGTAGGTAGGAGAAGAATGAGGCAGGGATGTCAAGCAAGGTAAGCAGTGGTAAAATCATCAGGATGAAAAGAAGAGGAGGCTGTGCAGGACAACCTTGATGGAGGATATTTCCTAAAGTCAAGATTCCCAATCCTGCAAGCCTTTTTTTTACTTGCTAGAGAAGTTCTGGTCTGATAGCCCCCCAAAAAAGAAAAGAAAAGGCCACTGAAAGCTGATGGCAATTAGGTCTAGGACAGCTCCCCCACAGCCAACTTGCCATGGGACAATTCGCAGCGGCCGACTCACCAAGGGACAATTTATTACGGGACAAAAGTTACATAATATGGAAGAAATGGTGGAATAGAATCATTAAAGAATGCAAAAGGAGAGACAAAATGAAATGAGAATGACAAAAATGAGACTAATTCTAAAGAGAATTTTAAATAATTAAATAAAATTGTTGAATCGTCTCGCAGTGAGTTGGCTGCGGAGAGTTGCCCCATGGCAAGCTTGCCACGGAGATTTGGCCTCGACGAATTGGCAACGGTAACTTGACTGCAGAAAATTCCAGTGTCCCATTCTGTGTATAGGAGAGGGACAACTGGAGCCCTTGCAGGCCCCCAACTTTCTTCAGATCCCTTCTCTGTGTGACATAGAGCCTATTCCTTGTTCTAATGGAAAATATCAGTTTCCAGTTGGATCACTTTGATTCAGTTTGCCCATGTGTAATGGTATATAGAAATGGCCTTGGGAGAGGAGGAAGCGCTGCAGACTAGTCAATGTTCAGATGAGAGGCAATTAAGTCTGCAACAGCAGTGTGGTTGTGGCAATGTCTCAGAAGGCACCCTCCCTAGTTTCTTGGGTTGTAAAAGCAAGGGGGATAAGATATGTACTTTTAGACTTGCAAGATTCTGTTAATGTAATCTTACAACAAACACAGAGCTAGTAACTCCTGGGTGTACTTCTTATCTGGACTATCTGACAATGCTGGCATCATGTCTCAGTGGCAGGTTGGCACCAAGATGGAGGCTCTGTTGTGAAGATACGTTCCCAACAAACAATAAGCAGGTCACGTCAATATCATAGCAAGATGGCACATGCCCTCACACATAAATATTATGCTCCTATCAACCCAGATATCCTGTAGAGATGGTGACAAAAAAAACCATACCATTAGACATGTGCATACATGCTATTCCATTCTGGATGTCAACCAAGGGATTACTAATGGACTCCTCTTGCAACAAGTTTTGCAAATGCATAGGATGGGCCTGCAAGTCACAATTATGACACAACTGAATCTTCCCAGTGATTCAGTGATGCAAAGGGAGGATTAGCCGTTGCAGAAGGATAACCAGCCATGACATGCCACTGTTCTGGCACCCAAACCCAGTGATCAGAAGTAGCAAAATTGCACCATTCCTTAAATACAGACCAGCCTTAATTTTCCTAAGTCTTGCTGAGAAGAGATTACATGTTGCCAATATGTGTGCTATCCAGTCTGACACTGAAACCAGTGTAGAGGGTGGCCTTGGGGTGCGGGTGGGAAATTTGCTACTCCTTCTACAATGTCAGACAACCCACCAACTGGAGGTAGCAATACATTCGAACTTGTTTGTAAGGGTTTCGTTATTTTTCAATATCATGCCAAATCTGGTATCCTAGAAAAAGTAAAAGGAGTAAGAGCGTAGTTCTTCATCAGGTTTTCATTTATTTTTATTTTTTTAAGTTGGAGCAGATGAGTAGGTTTAGCAAATTGAAACATTTTGCTGGACAACAGTTTGGCGGCCCCAGGGCCTTCTCTCATCTCTGCTATATCTGCTTTAAAAGAAAAAAGATGGGATTTTTTTTTTTAAAAAAAATATTGTAGTGAACCCTTGAAAGCATCGAGCTGAAACTTGGCAGAGTTAATGTCCCCTAAAGGTTTAATTCCCCTGCTGGTTTTGACCGCTCATATATTTAGCTGTGACTTCTCTTTTTATGCTTTCTCATTACAATTTATCAGTGATTTTTTTTTCAAATTAAGTCTCAGATTGAATTAATACATGCTGACATTTCTGAATCTCAAATCCTTAATTCAAACTGAATTGGAGTGGATTCCATTCAATACTGTTCTAAAAAGTACCTGGTGAAAAAACCCCAAAAGTTTCTGATTCCAAATGCAGAGGACAATCTCAGATCCATCTGATCAAGCAGAGGGCAAGAAAGCAAATGTATGTTTGTTATACCAAGACAACTGCACACCAAGACAACTAGAAGAACAGTTTTTCCCCAAATGCCATCACTCTGCTAAACAAATAATTCCCTCAACACTGTCAAACTATTCACATTTGGCTGCATTACTATTGCTATTGGTCTTCTCATCGTTCCTGTCGCCCATCTCCTCCCACTTATGACTGCATGACTGTAACTTTGTTGCTTGTATCTTTGTGATTTATATTGATATTCTTTTCTAGTATGATTTGATTGCTTATTGTACCGTATGACTGTCACTGGGTGTTGTGCCCTGTGATTCTTGATGAGTGTATCTTGTCTTTTTATGTACGCTGAGAGCATATGCACCAAAGACAAATTCCTTGTCCAATCACACTTGACCAATAAAGAATTATATTCTTTTCTATTCTTTAATCATGATAATTCCATCTGTTTCCTCCTTAATTTCATCCCTTTCAAGATTCTGAACAAGACATTGTTTGTTTGTTGTTGTGTGATTATAGATGGATCGAATATGACAATGACGATGATGACAATATCCATTCAGTTGTGTCCGACTCTTGGAGATTCTATGGGCCAGGTCTCTCCATATTTTCTGATCTTGCACTACTTGAGTTTTTCTATGTTGTGGCCAGTGTCAGCTTTAATGGCCTGGTTTCTTTTTACCATTAATTCTTCCAAACATAATTGCTTTCTTCAGTGAATTCCCCTGGATGACATGGCCAAAATAAGTGAGATGCAGTAGACATGTATACACGAGATATAAAACAGTATACATGAGATAAAGTCACAAATCAACGACCAAGTAATGAACAGAGCACTGTAATATAAGATCTGCCCTTCTAGACCATGTACACACACAGCCAAAGGGGTGGGAACTTGAACTGTGATGCTCTGTCCATCACCTTCCCCATTTTCACTGCTTCTTACCAACACCACTGGTTGGATCTTGTGTCCATGCTTTTCTGTCCTACTCAATCCAAAAGATTAAAAGCCACTTCAGATGCTGCACTGTGAATCTCTTTTGGAAGGAAAAATCCAAAGAGTGTTAATCCTAATTCCATCCAATATTATGAAATTCCCCAGTATTTATAGTTTAATCATATCAGTATCTATAGACTATCCAGTGTAAGCTAAGCTTACACAATGACTACCAGCCAATGTAAGATGCAGAGAAGCAGAGAGAGATGAAATAAGCTTATTATAGCCCTCTAAACTGTAAGAAGGGGGAGAAACGCTAATACGAGATAATGACATAACTGGAGAGGACTATCAGAAATTGCACCCTCTGTACACAATCTGCAGTCTACTTAACGATTTTTCTCAGAGACTGGAAGAGAAAAAGCAACCAGCTGCTCATTAATAAAACACATCAGGTTTAAACAGAAACCTGTGTTTATCTCATTAGCTACTTCTGTGTTGGAAGGAAGCATAAATACTACAGTCTTCTTGCTTTATTTCTGATCGTTGTTTGCTGTAGTAGAATTTTTCTTGCTTCCAAAATGTTGGAATGTTTAAACTAGGCCTCCAGCTGGTAGAGCTGTAAGCCATGTAAAGAGCACCAAGGAGCTTTCCAGCTAATTGCACATACTGACAGCTAGCCAATACTTGACCTGTCTTTATTTTACAGTACTGCACCATATATGTTGTGTTTTTTTGCATTGGGACAATGTAGGAAAGAAACCAACCTATTCACTTCTCAAAGCTTTTGAAGGGTAGCTAGATGAACAAGAAAAATAATAAAGTAAACCAATGGAAACAGTGGTTTCCGCATTTACTGTTCCTTAGAGCAGGGGTCTCCCACCTTGGCTACTTTAATACTTGTGGACTTCAACTTCCAGAATTTGCTGGCTGAGGAATTCTGGGAGTTGAAGTCCACAAGTCTTAAAGTGGCCAAGGTTGGAGGCCCCTGTCTTGAAGAACTACTTTGGTGAAGTGGTTACAGACTAAAAAATCAGGATAACCTAATTCTCCTGGTTTGGCCACTAAGCCAGTTGGGTGATTGTGGGCCAGTCAGTCTCTCTTAAACCTGAGATGAAGGCAAGGGCAGAGCACTTCTGAAAAAAAAACCTGAACCTTCTATATGTGTCCAGATAAAAGCCTCATGATCCCAGCAGATAGGATACAAGTACGTTTAGAACGTGGCTTAAAATTAATTGGGGAACAGTATTATATTTTCATTCATGTTAATAAAAATCAGCCAGAGGGAAAAATGGGGGGGAGAAAATATTTACATATTTTAGTGAACTACAATGGAAGTCAAGATTGACAGTTACTCAAGGGAAGAATGTGGTTGTTTCTAATGCAAATGTCCTCTATTTGTTCTAATTTTGGTTCACCATTGGTAGCTTCTCTTTTTTTTAATTCTGCTCTAAACTCATTTATATACATTAAATCATCAGCCATGGCTTTTATGTCTTATATATTTATTAAACTTCTCTGAGAACTGGGGAGGGGGAAGGAAGAAACCGATCTGAATCCATTCATTCATCCACTGCAAGTTGGTACCAGGTCTCAGTCACCTGCCATCATGGGCTGGTTTATACTGTCTGGCAGATATACAATGGTACAACAGGAAAAAGCTCTTGATTGGCCTAGAAGCTGTTCCATACTTCAAATATAATTTTGGGGTTAATGGGAACTGCATTTTTATGGAAGAGGCACAGAAAAGAAAGTGCTGTCCAGTTGAGAATTATCTTCTACTTTTCAAATTTGTTGTGCATGGTGATTTGCTCCTCAAGTTGGCGGAAGCTTAGTTAATTAACTTTATTTATCTAGTTATAAGAGTTAGGAGCTTCCTCATTCTTATGCATTCTTATTGCATCTGCAGTTAAAATCCTCCTTGCCAATGCAGGCACATTTTTTTTTAACCTTTTCTATTTTTTTCAACATTACTGGTTTGTCACATTCCTATGCAGATGATACCACTTTAATGGCAGAAAGTGAAGGGGAACTAAAGAGCCTCGATGTGGTTGAAGAAGGAGAGTGCGAAAGTTGGCTTGAAACTCAGCATTAAGAAAACTAAGATCATGGCCCTCTCAATTCCTGGAAAATAGATGGGGAAGAAATGGAGGTAGTGACATATTTTATTTTCCTGGGCTCTAAGATCACTGCAGATGGGGACTGCAGCCAAGAAATTAAAAGACGCTCCTGGGGATGAAAGCTATGGCAAATCTAGACAGCATACTAAAAAGCAGAGACATCACCCTGCCAACAAAAGTGCGTATAGTCAACGCTATGGTTTTCCCAGTTGCAATGTATATGTATGGCTGTGAAAGTTGGACCATAACAAAGGCTGAGTGCCAAAGAATTGAGGCCTTTGAGTTTTGGTGCTGTAGAAGACTCCTGTGAGTCCCTTGGACTGCAAGGCGATCAAACTGGTCAGTCCTAAAGGAGATCAACCTTGAGTGCTCTTTGGAATTGCCAGATCCTGAAAATGAAACTCAAATACTTTGGCCACCTAACAAGAAGAAAGGACTCATTGGAGAAGGGCCTGATGCTGGAAAAGATTGAGGGCCAAAGAAGAAGGGGACAACAGAGAACGAGATGGCTGGAGGAACGAGATAGCTGGAGAACGAGATGGCTGGAGGAACGTTGTCCATGGGGTTGCGATCGGTAGGATATAACTTTGCAATTAACAACAATAAATGGTAATTACTATCATTCATTTTTATTACAGTTTGATAAAGTAGTTTTAATATGGCTAATGCATTGTGTTCCTAGTCAGGTTGAAACCACACCTACAGTGTGCACTCTGAATGTGTAGCATGTGCCCCACATAGTTCTTTGAATCACAGTATTTGGGTTGAAGGAAGTATAACTCCAAGAATACAGACCCAGTTCTTGTGCTAACTATGGTGAAAAATGACACCATTTATACTGCGGAATATTTTTGTGAAATATAATTTTAATACAAGCAGAAGGTTAAATAGAAGTATATTAAGCTATATATAGCTTAAACTACAATTATGTGACCTGTGTCCTGGGCTGGTATCTTCTGACTAGACCAAAGTTATTCATCAATCTCCTATGACAGAAGCTTGATTCTCAATATATTTGGAGTTGTTTTGATGCTGTTTTTGTGCTCATCTTATTATTCTGAGGGGGCCAAGAGACTGTTGTTACCCCTTCCTTTTACATACAGGATCTAGCACGGTGGTGGCTTACTAAAACTTTCTGATCTGGAAAAAATGGGGTGGGGTGGGGTGGCAGAGAGAATTCCCTCATGCTTTTTTCCCATGGGATTGAAGTGGAAAGAGAAGTGTAGAAAGGCCTGCATGTATGCAAACTAGAAAAGTGACATAAGTAGAATTGAGACAGGATGTTCATATATATCTTTCAGCCACCTTGATACCTTCTTTGAGGATTCTGGATTCCTTTGAGGATGAGGATTCTAGAAATATTATTTTCATTCAAAATGAATTTCAAAACCAAATTAGTTCACAAAACTTGAAGAATGATTACAAACTGGAAAAGACAGTCTGGGCATTAATTATAACTTAATTTCTGTAATGAGTGCTTTTTTTTTAACCAAAATTGTTAAATTATGTTTTGCATTTTTAGACAAAGTCTAAGCAACTTAGGGACCTTTTTAAATAGTAATCTAAAACTCTTTAAATACTGGTGGTAAATATTTCATTTCTCTCTTTCAAGGAAGTGGATTTCTTTCTGCATTAAGACGGCATAAATCTTCTGTTGTGTAATTAATGTGTTAGGCAAAATTAAACAAGTGACATCCATTAATTTATTAAGGCCATTAATCATGAGAAAGTGAAAAACCTTGCTGCTGGCATCCAAGGAACATTTCGGTCAATGGCTCTAAGTGGCATTCATCAAATCAGTTCCCACAGGCTCAATCTCTGATTTTGCCATGGCAACTCCTGGAAGCACTTGCTCACCTATCTCTGGCTCAAAGCATTATTTGCACAGAATATGTGCAGTAGGCCAATATTGGTGTATTGCATTAACTTAACAAAAATATTTTCTACCTTTCATAAACTACAGAAAGTCAAAATATTTTATTATAACGGTAGACCAGAAAAATAGAATTTGACAATAGTTTAGAATTAAACTCATCTCTTTTGCCTGGAAATTTTCCTATAGTACTTGCAATAAAAGAGGAGACACTTAACTGTTTCTATTTCTCCAGAGTCAAATACACATAATCCTTCATGTATAAGTTTTCTATTATATTTGCCATAAAGAAGGGCAGAGAGTAAATTTTTGCCTCTATTTTTGAACTATGCTGAAGATATTATTGGGGAATAAACATGGTAGGATGAAAAAGCAAAACATATCCATCTAATTTTTTTAGTCCCCCATTTCTGGAAAATTACTTTACATATGATTTCAAGGGGGATGTGAAGAGGTTTATAAGTGCAGGTTCCCCACTACTGCTATAAAACATCTAAAATAAATTTTCTAATTGTGGCTTTTGAGGAGGGCAGCAGATAGAAATCCTGATCAAAAGTTAAACTTTAACTTTCACGCCAAGTTAAAATATGATGCAGTTTGGCTGCAAATAAGCAAGAAAGTGCTTTGTTCCTCCACACTTTAAAGGTTATCAATCAAACTGAGGATTTGATTTTCTCTTTTCCAGAACAAACCACGGCTTTCTTTCCACTGCAGACCACAAGCAGAGATGTTTGCCATATAGTAATGATGCTTAGATATGAAATCAGGCTGCAAATAAATGCTGCTTTTACATCATGGTTTACCTTAAAAGAGAACCATAAATGAATTCACCCACATATATACCTAACCCCTTATTTTTAATTTAACACGAACATTACTTTTAATTTGTCAATTTAAGATGAATTTAGTTGCATTCCAACCCACTGAAATTAGAAGGGCAAGTCAATCATGATCTACATGAAATTTAGATCACTAGGGGCTTATCCTCACCTAAAATTTAAAGACATTGTTGAGTTGAATTTTTATTCCTAGGAGATTAATAGACATAACATCATGCAGCTTTCTTGACAGCAATACACTTGTGTATCACTGCCTTCTTCATGGATTTTTTTTAATTTCCTAGTCTAGCCTGCAGTCCTAGTATTCCATGCACTAACCAGATACAATCCTACTTAGCTTCTAATCTCATATAAATTAAGTTGCCTCTACAATTTCGATCCAGCACAAAAAAAAAAGAGATGCAGAAAATTAATAAGGAGCAAATTCCTATGCATTCTATCACAGATCCCGGGGAGCTGTGCTGTCAAAAACAGGAAGATTTACCTGAGTGGATAGAATACTAAACTTCACATTTCTTAGCAAAAAGCTTGGGGGCATTTTATTATACTGCAAGTAAGACTCTATGCTGATTGGGGATTACTGAAATTGTAGTCTAATATATCTGAAAGGCACCACTTAGGAGAAGGCAGCTTTGGAAAGGATTTGCTTTAAAAAGCTGAGAAGAAAAGGTAACAGAACAGCAAGCACTTTTACTGCTGAATCACGAAGTGCAAAAAGCTTGTCAAAAAAAATCACTAAGTTTTTCAAAATGGAACAATACGATTTTGAGATACTGGATATTGAAGGAAAATGGGTAATGGGTCTTTATCTCAGACACTAGTAATAAAGAAAAAGCTTTTTCCTTTCCTGTTGTAGCACTTGACTTTTTCGCTAATGTCTTTTTTTTAAAGGGGGAGTACAATGGATTATTATGGGGCTGTGAAAGAACTTGACTTTTATCTTCAAAAAAGGTTCATGTGGAACAATAATCAACACACAACCTTTTTTGCTCCTCAGGCAGAAGACTTTTTGTCTTCATGACCAGGAAAATTCACAATTTAGATTGAGTCAGACTTCTATTGGTGTAGTTCTGCTTTGAACAGTATCATTTTCATCCGAAAACATGAAAGTGTAAAGTGTTTATTTGGCATAAAAATAATATATTGAAATATTGAATAATTAGGGAAAGATTATAATTTAACAAAATATGGGTATTACTGTGAATTGTGTTAAATATGAAGAATATTGTTTTATTTGTACTAAAATGTAAACCTGATTCCATGCTGTTCATGCAAGAATATGTTTGTAGAAAAATAAAAAAATAAAAAAAGACTTGGAAAACAACATGAAAGTGTAAAAGCTCACTTATCACATAAGTCATATAAATATTTCCATGGTATGCAACTAGAATTACCCCCAGGTAATATGATTTGATTGCTTATCTGTACCCTATGACTATCATTAAATGTACCTTATGATTCTTGATGAATGTATCTTTTCTTTTATGTATACTGAGAGCATTTGTACCAAGACAAATTCCTTGTGTGTCCAATCACACTTGGCCAATAAAGAATTTTATTCTATTCTAAATTGTACAGAATTGTCTTCTTAGTGCCATGTAGAAATGCAACTCATATACAGGCTGCCTAATTTGCCAGTCAAGTGTACTGAAGCACGTAAAGCCTAAAGTCAACATTTGACCATCTTCATAGGCGCATTTTTCTTTTTAAAAAAACAGTCCCTGATGCAGAAAATCAATAGGAGACCAACTACAAACTTGGTAGAAACGCAATACATGCCAGAATCACCGAGTGATAAATATAATATGGTCGGATTGATAGTAATCACTTTATTTTTCCATAAAAACAGCTTTTCAGCAATCTGCAAAACTGTCAGCTCCTGTTGATATCAAGGAAGCCACACAATGTATTTACTGTAGACACCAGCCACCTCAGAAACAGCAACATCAAACCGTTCTCATGACTAATGCATGTACATTGACTAAAAGTCTGGGAATCTGAGAGGTTAGGTTAGTCTTGAGCCTGAAAGGCTCCGAAGTCACGGTTTGGTCATTGTGCCTGGGCTCCAGTGATGGGCCAGGAGGTTGCTTGTCAGCTCCATAGTAAGTAATTTATTGTGCTCTCCCACAAATCAGTAGTATCGTTTTAACTAACAGATTAAATGGCTTTCATTTTGCTTCTATTTTCACTCGTTTTTTTAATGAAGTAAGTGGCCCAGAATCATTCAGGTGATATAAATTGAATACATGAATAACTATCCCAATAGAAATACTCCAATCACAGGACTAGAGACAGGAAATGTTCCCAGGAAATGCTTGGCTCTAAAAAAAAAAGCTTCTGATAGTATATGCCTTCAGCTGGACAGCAACTGAGTTACTTTGGTTTAGTGGTGAAGGCACCAGCTTAGAAAGCAGGAGACTGTGAGTTCAAATCCCGCTTTAGGCATGAAAGCCAACTGGGTGACTTTGGGCCAGTCAACCTCTCTCAGCCCAACTCACTTCACAGGGTTGCTGTTGTGGAGAAAACAGTAAGTTATTTGTAAAAGTAATAAAAGTGGGTTATTAATAAAAACTAGAGTAAGGATTTGGTCCCTCCAATTAATGCTTTTTATCTAAAGAGTTTTCACTGTGAGACATCACTCAAGTATTGAAAAAAACATTGTAAGAAAAATATCAACAAGATGACAAATCATAAGAAAGGCAACAACTGATCCTATTAGTTTCTGTTAACATTAAAAACAAAGATACGAAAGGGAAACAGTACTATAGTGAGCAGAATACAAAATACATTACAAAAAAACTCGAGCCCAAATCTAGGTATTTTTTGTTTGCTTTTCGAGGAAATTCAGAAAGAGTTATTATATAATTCATGACATTGTTCATATCCTTCCCATGCCAGATGTCCCTTAACTGTCTGCATCAAAGCTTCTTTACAGCTTAGCTTTCTTGACTACTGGGTCACTGAAAACTATTGTGTATTCCGTATCTAGGAGTTATCAGCAAAACACATCCCAATACATGGTGTATTAGTCAGAGATTTTCTGTACTGGGTTACGTACCGGGTTATGTTGTTGAATACCAGACAGCATGAAGACAAATAAAGTAGTCAATTCCCCCTCTGCAAATTCCCACAATAAAATATTATTAGCACATTATTCACCCTCTCCCCACTTCACTTCTTACTTCAGTGCAATCTTATTGTCAAGTCTTCAGAAATAAACTCTCCCCCCCCCTTCCCCATTAGC
>JANHFP010003639.1:246772-258114 GCA_032468135.1 Calamaria suluensis
TAACATCAAGCCATCCCAAAAGCAAATGTGGACCCTAAGTCCATTGAATCCTACCCTCAGGCAGTGGTTCAATCATTGGGGCCATTGAACCTACGGCTCTCTGTACTTTATACAGTCAAACCCTGTAATTACAGCTTCCATCATCAGCTACATTCTTAAAGCTAAACAGACAAATAGGTAGAGGCTTTAAAGACCTAGCAAGTATAATCTATAATCTGAATTATATTTCATCCTCCAGTAAACTATAGGATATGAACTTTTCAGTCATCTGTACTCAGTAGGTTAACCAGCAGGAGTGGCCAGCTGATATTCATAGTAATCATGTTTGCAAGTTGATTTGCACTTCCTGAGGTTTTACTACAGCCTGAAAAAAAGACACATGGAAAAGAGAGCAATAATGCAATTTTAAGTACCGGCCCTCCCTTTTTTCACAAGTGTCAATTAACATTTCCACTGTTACATTTAATAAAAGTTGTGAGAGCATGTTATGCAATGCCAAGTCTTAATTGTTGGAGTGAAGGGGAGGTTGTAAAAAAAAGAAAAGAAACACCATGAAAGAACTCTCTGATTTTAAAGGCTCTGAAGTAGATTACCGTACATTAAAGCAGAGAAAGACTCAAAGTTATCAGCATTGAAAAAGGGACATAAATGCTTATTTAGGGTAATGCAACATTACAAGTGGCTGGTGTTTATGTACCTATACTATTTGTTTCAACCCAATGCATTATTGTGAGCAGAGTTTTGCTGCACTGGCCAAGACCCAAATCTAATCTGAATATGATGCAACTGGAAGGATAACAATCAGTAAAAAAATATTACATTTCTTTTATTAGCAGGATCATTACATGATAAAATGTATCAACTAGGTCCCTAACCCCTGGGCTTTGGACCAGCAGACGTCTGCAGGCCACCAGGAATCAGGCCCCACAAGTGAGTAAAGCCCTATGCGCGCATGAACGAGGTCAAGGCACCACACAAAACCACACCCCCTTCGGTCCACAGGAAAAAAAAGCCCTCCATGCAACCAGATCCCTGTGCCCAAGACTTTGTTTTGCAGAAGTAATAAGTCATAACAAATGGTTTTATAGCTTCAGAAATCTGGAAATCAGAGGATTAAAGGCAACCTGGAAAATGTCAATTTTATGAAAAATTCTAACCAGAAGTATGTTTTAGGAAAATGCTTATCAATTGTTTACTGCCATATAAATATTGGACAGATTCTTGCAAGCACATATATATTTAATAGAACAGGCATTATGCAGAGGTGCTTCAGATCTTGCACAAGCACAGCACATTTCTATCCTTTCCCCCCTCCCCACCTTCCTTAAAAACCTGAAAAAAAGAGGAGATGCTTCGGTGAAGAACACAGGGGTATCAAAAGCACTTCTTCCAAATTATTTTCAAATAAAATACAACTCCGTTCTGAAAGTGGTACACCAATAAGCGCTCAGGCCACGAGCGTATCCGGCTGTACACCTTCCGGAACTCTGTAACATAATCCCGCACAGGTCGCCCCTTTTGCCTTAATGAGGCTAATTCATTCTCCGCTATCTCTGCCAGAGTCTCATCTCCAAATCTATTGTATAGTGATTATAGAAATTATAACAATAATTTCTTTATAATGGCTGATTTTTCAGTAGCTATGTACTCTTTAGGATAGAGTTCAATGAGCCCCGGAAAGAGCAAAATAAGAATCTTGATATTTCTAGTTAGGAATGAATATGCAAATCTCCAATTGTAAAAGGTAATCGAGAATTGTCTGCCTCTGGAGTGGCATGAACACCGCATTCATCACAATTTAAATGTCATATTTTGTCAATGACGACTTTGCCAGAAAGAAAAGCAAATTGGATCAGCTAGGAAAAATCCATTATTTCCTCCAGCTAAATCTTATACTCGTCCACTTGGCAAGCCTGGTGTATATCAATACCCTTTTAACTCCACTAACCGCTGATGGTTTCTTATATGTTGCATTTGCTCCCAATTGATTCACATGATTTGGGGTTTTCTTCTGAAAATGGCTCTTACAGGTAATCCTCATGGGGGGCAGTCCAACTGGCAATAACAAAGCTCAGCCCCACTGAATTCTCCCTTCAGCGCTCTACTCATTCCCTTTTCTCAAAAGGCAGAGAACAACAAGGCATCTGCCATGTGTGCTGGCAGCTCACTTTCACAAGCATCTGGCAGAGAAAGAAAAAAAGGATGAGGCTGAACCACTGAGCTGCAGCAAAATGGAATGGCGTGGGGACTTTTATGGAAGAGAGAATATCAAGGAAAGCTGATATCTGGCTTACAAAGGAAGAGTGGAACAGGGCCAGCATTTAATGTTACCAATCTCTCCTGCGGGTTTGTTCAAAAGGCAAGTGGGTGAAATAGCTGACCCTGTGCGTGAACTGTAGGCCATTATGGTTTCTTTCAGGCATTTTTATAGGAGATTTTTCTGGAGATATGGGAGAGAAATCTAGCAAGACTGGACAATGCCACAGATTTCTAGATTCTCTAGTTTTCAAGGAAAATAAAAGGGAGGGGAGAGGTATTTTCAGATTTGCAAGATTCTGTTACTGTAACCTTACAATAAATGTAATGTTAGAACTCATAGTTGTTGCTTCGGTCTCGGCTGCTTATGGAATATTTCGATTCAGGTGTCACAATAACACAGCATGTTTTAGGTGCACAGTAATTTACTTTGTAGGGACCTTCTCCGTCCCCTTTCTCACAGGAGGGCTAACAAAAAATAAAACACTTGGTCTACAAAGTGCAGAGAGAGTAGAAACTAGGCAGAGAGGATCAAATGCCTGATATGCCTGACCAAGCCAATAATTAGTGCTATGTCTGTCCAAGCCTTAATTAGTCACACTAATTAAGAGGGCATCTTCAGAAATTGAACCCTCTCTTTCCTAAAATGAAGCTGAATCCAACCAAGGCAGCAAAAAGGGTGAAAAATAAGGTTCCGCAGCTTCAAACTTTTTTGTAGTATTTTTATCCAACATTCCTATCTCATGTGGCAACGCCCTTTTGGTTCAGCTTGAAAAGCCTCAATCTTCTGTACTATGTGCTCTAGGCCACCTTATTTGGCTGACCAGTGCTGTGATGGCTTCATGAAAGGCAACCACATCCAACCAATGAGCCGTTTGTTGAGACAAGTCATCACACACAATTTTTAGGCTCAAAATATCTGTCTCTCTTCTTGATCAATCAAGGGTATTATATGCAATTTTGTTTTTAAAAAGATTTTTTTTTATAAGGTTACCTTATAAGGTGCTTCATATGATCAACATTCAAAAGTATCCATAACTAATATAAAGTAAGGCTAGAATAAACATGTCTATAAAAGTAGAACTGTTAACATGCCATCCAGAAAGATACGAGTTAAAATGGTTTAAAACTATTTGTATATTAAAACCTACCGGCTGAAAAATTAAAGCAGTTTATGAAGCATCACGGCTATACAAATTAACACAGTGAATAAAATACAGAGTAATATATGTAACTGCGAGCATCGCAACCAATTATACAGCACTTTTTACATTTATGAAATGCTGAAATAATGTTCAATAAGGAATATGCCTGGATTGTTACATGTCTCTCTGTACAGTAATTGTATCATTATATTTCAACCACAAAAACTGCTTGAAGTTATTAAACTTCAAACACATTTACAAATTTACATATCTTACCATTCTACCCAGCATATAAATTATGTGAAAAGACTAGCAAAAGTAGACAAATGTCTCATTATATACTGTGAGATAGGAGCAGATCCTTAAAATCAGAAACTTCCAAGCTGAGTGTGAGCGTAGCATAAATTCTCAGCACGTTTTGAGCAAAGCTTTTGCTTGGTTCCAACCATTAGTCTTGCTCATCACTATGAATTGGCTATAACATTATCCTTTTTAGTGTAAGGTTTGAAGTTTGAAAACTTTGAAAACAATTCTAAAAGGATAATAAATTGTAAAATTAAGAATATTAGAGCAGTTGTCTAAGAAATTAAAGAATGCCACAAATACAGTACATCTAAAATCTCTAGAAAGTCTAGGAAGAAAAAGAACCATCCAACTGAAGCAAAGAATTAAAATCTACCTTCCTTCACAAAAGTTTCTATCATTGGAATGCTACCACAGAGAACACTCTGTTCCAAATTTGTAATAATCCACCTTATTTTGGGGAGGGGAAGCAGAAGGACAAATGTATCAGGAATCGTACAAAAACCAGATTTTTGATTTTATGCTGGTACTAAACAAATTAGGGATTTTTAGTAAAGATCAGTGACAGGTCTTTTGCCAAAAATAAATAACGCAAAGGCAAAGCGGTTGATACAGTATTTTATAATATGGCCAAGGAGTGCATCGGAAAGCAATTCCGTGCTGTATACAGGCCACCTGAAGTTTCCAAGCGGTCCTAGAAGACATATGTATGCTGGTACCTCAATGGAAGCTAATGATGTGGTGGCTCAGTGGCTAAGACTCTGAACTTGTCGATCAAAAGCTTAGCATTCAGCAGTTCAAATCCCTTGCGGTGCGTAACGGGGTGAGCTCCCATTACTTGTTCCAGCTTCTGCCAACCCAGCAGTTCGAGAGCACGTAAAAAATGCAAGTAGAAAAATAGGGAACCGCTTTGATAGGAAGGTTTGATAGGCATTCTTTGTGCCTTTGGCATTTAGTCATGCTGGCCACATGACCACCAAGACGTCTTCGGACAGTGCTGGCTTTTCGGCTTTGAAACGGAGATGAGCACCGCCCCCTAGAGTCAGGAACGACTAGCACATATGTGCGAGGGAAAACTTTACCATACATTTAAATGGAAGCTAAATTTTAAAAAATGATCACTGTGAATTTATCTAGTTATAGACCCACTTTTCATTTCCATAGTTCTCTCAAAAATGACAAAAACCCTCAAATTAATCCTGAGCTTAACTGGCAAAGGCAACTTAGTGCCTTACCTATAAACTTTAAGAGCCACACTAAGTGGGGCTTATGGGAAGCACAGAACGCTAGAAAGGTTCCAGACTGCATATTTGCTTTAGTGGCCTATCACAACAAAATCAGAGATACCATGATTTCTGGGAAATGTCTGAAGAGCTCTTATACTTCCCTAACCACATGGGAATTTTGCCCTAGCAAAAACCCAGTCTGGTTTATGACCACATCACTACATTTAACTACAAGAGTTAAAGAAGGACTGAAGTGATGGACCATCTTCAAAAGCTCAAGGAATGGACTAAGGTGTTCCAATTTGTTACCTCAATGAGAATGATAATAAGGCCTGATACTCTGTATGAGCTCTGAAATGCTGGTTCCTTTAATTAAAATCTGTTTTGTTCAAATACAGCACGGCACAGGAAATCTATAACTAGAGGAGGAAATAACTTCCACATGAAGGGACAATGAGAATATCTATTTAGGAAAACGCAGGTGAACTGTGAACACACGCAGAAGTGTTTTAATGAAAATTCACTAGCCAGTCACAGTATCAATGACAACCCACAATTCTGAACATTTACACGATAGCATCCAATAAGCCCTTCACTACAGATATATTTTTCTTTCAGATATGAAGAATATAGAAAACAGAATGGCTAACATATGAACTCAAGAAGCATAATGTTTAGGACAGTCACATAAAAAATGCATATAAGCCCGGCTGGCTTTCACAAGGGCCTGAAAACACATCCCCCCCTGATCCAAAGTGTTGCACGAGCCAATCTAGAAATGACAAAACTCGCCATAGTTGGCCTCAGATGCTCTGTGTTTGGTTGTGTGTATTGTATTTATGCTTCCAATTAATTCTAGACTACCTATAGTTACTAGCGAAAGTTAGATGCCATAAGCATCATACAAATAAATTTAAATAAACAAAAAGGAAAGATGGCACACTTCAGAATACAAAGTATTCCATCTATAAATATTTATAATCAATGAAATGAGTAAGCAGGGCTGGCACCAGGTTTACCACAATATGTGTTTTGACTAGTCTTGAAGAAAAAATATTTTTGCTCCAAGCCTTACCTTCCATTACCTACAACTATCATTTTTTCTTATTCTAACAGCAGCCAAAATATCAAACGTCTGGCTTAATTTACTTCATATTTTTAGATACTTACAACATTCAAAACACTGAAAGAAAAAATAATAAAATAAATGTGTAAGGACCTACAGTTCAGACAGCAAGTCTCTGCTATCTTTCAAAATTTTCCAAAAACAGCCATGAACTGGGTCAAATAGTCTTCCAACTTTTCTCATACTGGAAAATTTATATACGTCATTTAACTCTCTGAGTTAAGTTGTAAAATGTTCCAGACCATTGGGACAGTTGCTGATTAAGGCTGCTAAATAGCATGACAAGTTATTCTGATTTTAAACATTGTAACTAACCCTTAAATGGCCTTTATGTTTTAAGATGTATATACATATTATATCATATTTTCAAATTTAGCCAATAATTACCTGGTATTACAGTATTCAATTTTCTGTTATCTCCCAATATTCCATTGGCTATGGAAATGGTCACTTTCAAAAATTAGGTCTACAAATGTTTTTAATGTTTGTCTGAAATTTCTGAATCTTCCCACGAACAAGGAGAAATATTTAAAGGGATACTTCTAAAAACAACTAGGAGATGGCAAATTTAATACATTTTAAATTTAATAATTGAGAAAAAAGGAGCTGCATTTTCACTATACACAATCCAACAACAACCTGGACTTTGAAAGTTGTTTCAGACCATCAGCTCCCAATGCTGCTGAGGGGGTGAAATTCCATCTGTTTCCATTGGTCCATCCAGCTCAATGTCATTAGGCAGGACCATCCCAGAGGAAAGGCAGAATATAGCCAGCCCACAGACAGCCTGCTGCTCCCTAGCTCCATTATGCAGCCAATGTTCATGCTGCTCAAAGTTGAAGATTAAAGAATACCAATTTGTCACTCTTGTGATTTTTTGCCTTCCCAGATGTGCAAAATTTGTGAAACTTAATATGACAATCTGCTTCCCGCATTCAAGAGAAAGAAAAAAAAGGGGGAATTAAATTTTTTGGCCCTTTTGATTATGAGAGCATCTGACACATTACGTTCAGCCCTTGGAGGATAAAAATCAATTTAAAGATCATGAACAGAAGAACGTACACCTACTCTTAACCATGGTTTGTTGGATAAGCCATTACTAGCTGAGTTAATAAACCATGTGTACAAGCCACAATGATTGGTGTTATGTATCACGACAATTTAATATGAAACATATCACACATTTGCTTGCTGTGGCATGTAAAACTTGCCTCATGTTTCAGACAACTTTCTCCAGGCTGACTGCAGATGCTATGGCTGTGCCCTGATTTTTGGGCCATCGTTGTTTACAAATGTGTATAGCCACTGCCCTTCCCAAAGAGATAATTCCATGCATGCATGCATAGTAGACATCACACTCACATTCAGTAGATGCGTATCAGTAAATTCTCCTTGCATACCTGCATGCAAATATCTCTTTCAAATGTTAAAATAAAACTGACAGTTAAGCAATGGGATCTAAAGATTATTCCTTTTTTTTTGCAGTGCATGCAGACATTTAGAGAACAGATCAATAGAATAGGGATGGAGAGAGATGAAACAAGCTATGGAAGTCCACTATCCATGCAAGTCAGGCAAAATGACATTTAGAAAGCATGAGGGGGAGGATATTTGTGTTTTTCCTTTAAAAAAATAAAGACAATTTGCTGTAAAAGGAAAAAAGGACATGCAAACAAGTGGGTAGGGCTGGCCCGAATTCCTACTGACCTGATCTTCCCACTCACCCTGGCGGAGTGCTGGTAACAGAGAAATCATAAAACATTATTGCCAAAAATAGTTGCATGTACCCTAAATAGCAAACAAACTTAGCGCCCTTGTGATATACAATTGGAAGGCGGCCAATCAGTGAACACTGGACCATGTTATGGTATTCCAACAATCAGGTTTAGAGATGAATAAGATTTTGCGTGCTTATCCATTTGAGAAACGGGCTAAAGAAAGCTCATGATTGTTTGACTCAGTGGAGGGAAAGGGGAAAGGCTACCCTGTCAAAATGTACTCTATGTGAAGCTTTTGATTCACTTTTATTTTCAGTAAAATTTTATGATCTTCCCACTAGTCAATATTTTTCTTTCCCCAGAGATGGGAAAGGGTCAGAGAAAAACGCTATTATGTTGAAAGCATCTGTATTTCCCAAATAAGTACATAGAAGTTTTGGGTTTTTTTAAAAAAAATTCACGAATATATATACTGACCTCTCCTTTTTAAAACACATACCAAAACTAATTTAACTTGCAACAAAACAAGACAGCTCTAAACAGATTTTGAATTCGCTGACAAGCATTACTACGTTGACTTTCTTTTTTTTTGTCAGCCTTTAGATTAGTGTTTTTCAAACTTGGCATCTCCTACCTAGTAAATAGCAATAGCATTCAGACTTATATACTGCTTCACAGTGCTCTCTAAGCAGTTTACAGACTCGAACTGCCGAACTTCTGACAGCCGGCAGTTAGCAGAAATAGCCTGCAGTACTGCATTCTAACCACTGCGCCACCATGGCTCAAATGGCGCTGGGGATTCAGCACATGTAATACCACTAGTCCCTGAGCCACATGGGTTGTCAGTGTGCTTCTGAGTTCAATTCAAGGTACTTATGTTGATAATATATCAATTTTCACAATTCAAATCATTCTGTATCTGACATTACATTTTATATATTCTGTAGCCTAAGAAAGCATGGAAAACATTGGGGATTTGTCTTAGTAGGCTTGGTTCATACTGGTCAAATCTGGCTGTAAATAAAAGAATGGGAAAAAATAGCCACAGTCCAGTTACTTAGTGGAGAATAGACTACTCTAGATGTGACATTATTTAATTTCCCACCCCCCAAATCCGCATTCACAAATAGCCTAATGGGCTGCTCCTTCACAGGTTCTCCATATATAAAGCAAGGATTATTAATACATCAGTTCTAAGTAACAGTGTTAATTATTGAGAAGTTGTTTAAAGAAAGAAACTGAATTATGAACAGCTGAGCAGAATTAAGACTGACAGCAGAAATTAGAAGTTAGAAAGCATCAGAATTGTGTATTCTCTCTTACTAAAAGGGCCTCCAGAATGGGGAACTTCTATGTAACCCACTTTTACAAAATTGAAAAGGTACCTATATCACAAATGCACTGTAAATAGAGTGCCATTATTAAGTATCCAAGCAAACAAAAAAAAAACCTGACGTAAATACCAGCTGACTTTACACCCACACATATATCTGATTTTTGGCTCATATAAACATTCTCTTCTCCCTCCCTATCTATCTCACTGCTAACAGTTCTAAAATCAACTTTACCAAACACACATGCCAAAAATCTAAGGCAAGGGCAAAATGTATTTCTTTATCCCAACTACTTCATCAACCTTTCCTTAGAAAAGAAAAGCGATATTTGTCTTTAGACAGAACAGTCTATACGAGAACTTTAATGAGCCAAGATCACTTACCACAAAGGAAGGTGTTTTGTTAAACGTAGCAAGAAATACTGCTTATCTGCAGAGACTTTAGCAGGATGTACAAATCTGATGCAATTCACATACAAACATGTCAATGGAGCAGCTGATAGAATCTTAAAGACAGTTTTGATGATAGTTCTGATGGAAGAATACTGCACTGTACTATCTGCTTTCCACCCATTCCCCATAGCTGAAATGTTAATACTGAGGCCAAAATGCGAGAAACTCTTGCGGTTATGTGCCTTATCTTGTGTGGGTTTGAGAAACAAGTGAATTCAGTTAAGATGTTGAACCATTACTAATAAGATAAAAACTAAACAAACATATCAAAGTACTGCTTAGTACTTTGATATGTTTGTTCTTTAATCTTATATTCTCGCGCCCCCCAAACAAATTCCCTGCAGCTGCTTTATAAATATTTATTTCAATTTAATTCCATCTTATATAAATTTCATTAATACAAAATACACATAAACGGTATGAATGAATGTGGGCAAACGGTACAGGTAGTCCTCAGAGACTGTTCAAAGTTATGACAAACCTTCCCAGAGCGAATTACAACCCAGTTTCAAAGATCCAATGGCTGTCCCTCCCAAGTCATGTGAACTGAATTGGGGGGGGGGGTTTGGCAACGGGCCACATTTACAGCCCCTTGCAATGTCCTGCAGTCAGCTGAGTGCACATTATGATTATTTTTTTCTCCAGGAACTGGTGTTTACTTCCCACTGGCTAAAATAGGTTCACTTAATGACTGCAGTATTCACTTAATGGCCAATTACAATGGCCAATTACAATGTAATTAAGCCATTAAGCTTAATGGCTTAATTACAACAAGGTTATAAAGTTGGACATGATCATGTCAGTCTGCTTAAGACTGGCATGATCATTACTCAATTACAGCCATATGTTGAGGATTACCTGTATTGACTGCAATGCAATTTTGAAAGCAATTTGTCAGATATTTTTATATCTTTCATACACTCCACAGCATGAATGGACTCAACAGGGTTCTCATGTAAGTCTTTCTCTTTCCCCTCTAGTCAGGGTTAATCCCTTTGTACCTGCAGAATGATGTGTAAGGTTATTGTCAATATATCTTACAATTCATATATGCATCCTGGATAAGACAAAATCCATTTATATGCCATTTTCTTCCTCTATGAAAGGGGCCTCAGTTTTGTCCAATGAACGAGTTTAATAAAAAAATATAATAGAAATAAAACATGTATATCAACTTGTGTCTCTGATATCACCGGTAGACCAAGGATCATGTGAACAGACAGTATTAGTCTTGATCTGCTTCTCAGTTACTTAGGGATTTCTTAATTTCATATTTTATCACCTGTATTAACAAAACATTAGGGTGACTGACTGGTAGCATGCAACTTCTTCCCTTTGCCACACTAGCCCCCTTCAGACATCCATCCATAGTTTGACACTTTAATTGTTCTCATAGTTAATAGCCACAGGAAGCAAAATATGGGAAGCATGGTGATCATTTCTCTCTGATTCTGTAGGCACCTTCTTTATTAAAGAGAATCAAAATAGGTTTGTTCTTACCTGATTCTTATGAAAATGGAGCCTTTATTACAAGTATCTGTAGCAGGGAATTCTTAAGATTGCACTCTGATTCTCATACAGTTTGAGTTCCCTTTATTTAACTGCATACCTTTACCAGGGAGGCTGCCATTCCATTTTGATCATTTGACCAAAAAAATTCCTCAATTTCAATTATTCTAACATACCATTGTATGTTTCCATGTGGATTGAGTGTAGTTAAAATCCATTATTTAAATCTACTGTTCTCTCTTTTTTTTGTTTAAGATTAGCACACACTTCTAC
>JANHFP010003641.1:69485-83656 GCA_032468135.1 Calamaria suluensis
TATTCTATTCTATTCTATTCTATTCTATTCTATTCTATTCTATTCTATTCTACTCTACTCTACTCTACTCTATTCTACAAATTAATATCTCAGCCCAAATCCATGGATGATATCTCACTGCTGCTTTATACAGATACTAACAACATAGAGAAGTGGACTACAATGGAGCATCTGACAGCGTGCCTTCTCACACCTATCATTATTGGACCTTCCATCCTGCAGAGCTGAGTGGTTTCAGCTAATCCCATTATCATAAGAAATGGTAGCTCCATTTCATGAAACTGATGGAAACATCTCCAAGAATTAGACCACATTCAACTGAAAAGGAAACACCAGTTATGTGTCTTGGACCAGTGATGACATGGAAAGGTTCCAGAGTTATCAGGGCAGCTTTAAACTCATGAGCTGCCTCTGAACTCAGAGAAGAAAGTTCAAAATTTTCCATTTTTAAGATTACAAAACCATCTGTCAGGCCTGGAAGCCACCTTTTGCATTGGGCCTTTAGGCCTGCCACATTTACTACAGTGAGAAACTGGGAGGAGGGGGTTGTATGGAGAAAGGAATGTTATTCTGCACACACACACACACATGCACACACAAACACATATATATTTTGCTGATATTTAAATAAGGGAGACTAGTATAGCTATTTCAAGCTTTTCAAGCTTTTTAGCTCTCATCTCATTCTCTGTGGCAGGCCCGTCCCTCTGGAACGAATTACCACCTGCGCTGCGAAGGCTCCCGGACTTAACAACTTTCCGCCGGGAGCTAAAAACATATCTTTTCCGCTTAGCTGGTCTGGGATAATTTTTAGATGGGGTTTTTAGGGAATAGTGTTTTAATAATTTTATAATAATTTTAAACAAAATTTTATAATTTTAGAGCCAAATTGTCATGTTTAATACGTTTTTAAAGTATGAAATGTTTTGATATGTTTTTAAATGAATTATTGGCTGTACACCGCCCAGAGTCCATGAGGAGTTGGGCGGTATAGAAATTTAATAAATAATAATAATAATAATAATATTTAGCATTAGGACAGCACTACCTATTTAGTTTCAAATGCAGCCATGAAAATTAATTCTATTGCTTGGTTAAATGGGGTTAAATTCTTTTTTTAAATGTATAATTCTTATTAGAAATATAAATAATAAAATGAGAATGAGAGTATATGGATCTGGTGCACTCATTTGGGTTCAGCATCATATGTATAGAATACTGCTAAACGTCCCTAAGAGTTTCCCTTTCAACATTTTATTTTTTTTAAGTAAAATAAGTTCATACTGCTACTCAACCATTCATTTTGAATTGTTTTGAGAGGGTTAGATGTTAGGAAGATATGACAAATATGCAGTTATATAATTATTTTGATATATTTCCTAAACACCTAGTTTGACAATTTTTTTCTTTAAAGAAATTTTAGGAAAGGGGAAACTAGAATTTACTGCCCTTAAGATTTCTATAGTTATATTATTCAGTGTCTTAGGAAAGGAAGTGTTATGATTTGTGAATTTTCTCTTCAAAAGACTATCAGTTAACACTTGAATCAGGATCAACTTAGCTGGTTTAATGTGGCTTGGAAGGAAGAACTTAAGTTGCCTTGCTATAAATTATTGTAATATTGACTGTAATTTTCAAACTGTTTGTTACAGATTCTCCTTCTCCGACTGCAGCAAGAACACTCACGCTAGTCGCTAAGTCTGTGCAGAATTTGGCAAATCTTGTTGAGTTTGGAGCTAAGGTAAACATAATTGGTTCATCATACTCTCGATCGAGAAAGTAAAAGTGCCTATCCTAATTGCTGTATACATTGCCTTCAGATAGTTCCATACTTAATCATCAGGGAAAAGGATCACCTTACAACCTATCATACTGTATTTCCCCGAAAATTAGGGTCTTCCCAGGAGGGACAGGGGGCAAGAGATGGAAAGAATGTTATGTTTTGATTTGCATGCTGTGTCTCCTGAGAGGCCTTGTGGAGAGACGGCCAAGCCCCTTGTCCTTAGCTTCTCCCACCCCCTCTCTGCTCTTTACTCCACTACTTCAGCTCAGCCTAGCCCTCCATCCAGCAACTAAGGGTGAGGGGCTTGCCCTCCTTTCCACGAGACCTCTCATGAGACAAGGCATGCAAATCAAAAGGCATTCCCTGTCCATTTGTTTTCCTCTCTCTCTTGCCCCTAGGAACTGTGGGGAGCGGGGAAAGGTCCATCAAGGGAATGCTGGCAAGATAGTCCTGGGGAAAGGATCAAGCGGCCCTACTGCCAGAGCCCAGATGCTGCTGCTTGGAAGGCTTTTACATTTGCATGCCATTTCTCCTGAGAGGTCTTGCGAAAGGTGGCTGAGCCCCCTATACTTAGCTTCTCCTCCCCCTCCTCTGTTTCAGCCCAGCCTAGTCCTCCATATCCCTCTGAGGAGGGAGGCCAGGTTCAAAGGGGATGGGAGAGTCGGGACAAATCTGAAAGAAACAGACCCTTTCTTCCGCACTAGGTTCCCGCCAACAAGACCAGGGAACATCTGGTGAAGAGCAAGCCCTCGAGCAAACATTCTCCCTTTTCCTCTCCTCCTTCCTTCTATGATGGATGAAAACTCCCATCATTCCCAGTCTCTGTCCCACCGTCTACCTTTGCTTGTGGAGTGTGTGGCAGATGACCAAGTTGGATGGCGGGGCCAAGCGTGCAGGGGCTGTGGCGTGCTGCCACCCCCGCCCTGCCCAGTCTTGCCTGCTGGAAGACCAGGTTGGATGGCAGGGGCTGAGCACCTGCTGCCACCCCTACCCGACACCTACTTTGCCTCACCTCACAAGTAACAGGCGGAGGCAGAGGTGTTGGGAGACATGCAATCCGGTCTGCCAGATCTGCCACATGACCACCTGCCCTGTTGCAGCAACAGGCAAGTAAAAACAGAGTAGGCAGACCAGAGTGCAGCATGTCCAGCAGGCTGGATTGCGTGCTCCCTCTTGACCTCTGCTGGTATCACCGCTATGAGGCAAGAGGTGGGGCCGGGTGGTACTGCACTGCAACCCCTGTGCTCTCAGCCCCCACCTTCAACCTCCGCACACATTCTTCAACCAAAGACAGATGGTGGGACGGATTGTGTACCTCCATACACACCCCACAGCCTCTGCCTCGGCCTGCTGCTTGGAGGGATTGGGCTGCGTGGTCTGCAGTTTCTTCCGGACACTGTTGGGCCCCAAATACGCTCGCTGCCTACCACGTCCCACTGATTACTCTCTAAGGCTTATTTTTGGAGTAAGTCCTATTTTTGGGGAATCACACTATTAAATTATGAGTTGGACATTCTAAAAACAGACCAAAGTCATATCACAAAGGAATAAAGAAACCATAAACTGCTTTGGGAGTTCATGTAGAAATCAAAATTTAAAACTATTGCATGCATTACAATAAATGTAGAATAAATATAGCATTATTTTTATTGCTATCTTCCTTATTTAATTTTAGGAACCTTATATGGAAGGTGTAAATCCATTTATCAAGAGTAACAAACACAGGATGATCATGTTTTTGGATGAACTTGGGGTAAGAACACTTATCTGTAACACAGCTATTAATTTTGTAAAGATTTGCTTTTTATCTCACTGAGAACTACATACAGAAATGTACTTCTGTATTATGTTATTTAAGCCTTAAGCATCCTGTAGTTAAAGAATGTCAGTGAATGTAATCATTCTCTATATAGACAAACATTGTCAAATAATGATAAAAAGTGAGAAATGCCTGACTTTTGTATTATTTTATAAAAGACGCTAATCTTTGTTATATTTTGTTCAAGAACATACCTGAGCTTCCAGACACTACAGAGCCTTCTAGAACGGACTTATCACGTGATCTAGCAGCCCTTCATGAGATTTGTGTGGCACATTCAGATGAACTTCGAACACTCAGTAATGAGCGAGGGGCAATGCAGGTAAGAGCTGATAACCAAACATAGGCTTGTATTTAAATATGCAAATAATTGACTCCTGTCATCCTTTCAAGGTAGACCAGACTAGGGGGCTCTTCGCCCCCAAGATGGCTGCTGCCCAATAGGAAAGGTTTTTTTTCCTGCCAACAATCTGTTTTTGCTGCCAAAGCTAGTTCTTTGGCAGTGTTGCTATTCACTTAAGATGAATTTGTCATCTACGAACTTTTATGGGTAAAACTGGGAGGAAGCAAACTCACCAAATGTCTCTTCTCCTGCCCTCTGAAAGTCTGTTCTGGCTTTGGAGACTCTTGAGCAGCTTCAAAAGATGTCACTTAAAGACTGCTGATGGTATAATTAGCAAAGCATCATCAAATACAACTGCTTTGTGTAATGAATGAACCTTTTACCATAGCATGGCTCTATTTCAAATACATTGTGTATTTGAAGTTATATCCATGATTACAAAGTGATATTGCAAGACATTACATTTTTATATTTGTTGCATATCTTCACTTGATTTATTTAAATGCTAAAGCTGCAGGAAAATTATTTTGATGTATGTATTCAAGCTAGAAAACTATTAAATTCTCTTTTCCTTCCTCAAAATCCAAAATTATTCTAAAGATGCTTAAATAAACAAATCACTTCTTTCAGCTTTTAAAACTTCCAGAAAGACAGACCATGGATAATTTAATAAATTTACCTTTTTTTTCTTTTTTTTAACAGCATGTGCTAAAGAAATTGCTGGCAATTACAGAACTGCTTCAGCAAAAGCAGAATCAGTATTCAGTGTCTAACAACATTAGGTAGCAGCTTTCTGCATGAGCTAGCATGATCAACATGACAACTTTCACCAGTATAACTTCTTCTTGCTCTTGCCAAAAATAGCACACATTTCACGTTTCCAGTGATGTGTGAACTATGCAAAAAACAACAGATCTGTTGGTGACTGACTGTACCAGCAGCTTTAAGCTATCTGTGCAGGACACTTGCACTTTTGGAACCAATTTTCAGGACCTCTGAGCCTTGGTGTACAAATCACCTTCCACGAAGTAAATGCTGTGATTGTTTCTTTGAACTTCAATGTTATTTCAAACCTCCAATTGCCAAAGTCTAGCTGTCTTTCAGAAAACACAGTCAACTGCCAATAAATTGTTTCAACAGCAAAGTATAACTGGATCGAACACCTTTAACTGTAATTCACCTGGTTACTGTAATCCCATTAGACTTTGTATTTACAGCCTCCAGAATTTGAAAGGAAATCTTTGCTGTATACTTTTATACCATTCTATTTTGCTTGTTCAGAGTTGTGCTGAAAGAAGATGCAGACTGGGTTTTGTCACCTTTATTTTTTGTATGTGCCATTTATCATTTTGAGTATTTTTTTTCACCAATGACTGTATCCAGATAAATTGCAATGCTTTTTGTAAAATGTTTACAACAGTAAATTTGAAGTCAGTAAATTTATTGATTATTGTATCAGGCATGCATGCATTCATTAAACAGTTTTATAGCATACATTCAATTGTTTGACTAATAATTAAGAATTTAGTGATATATGTGCATGTATTTGTGTACATTCATAACTGCTGGCTAAAAAAAAATCCTACTTGGGGCTAGTAATCTATGTATTGCCATTAATCAATCCTTTATAGAAGAGGAAAAGTCTAAACAAGAACTTTTCTGAACTAGGAGCTGCTAAAAACACTATTACTGAAAGAGAATTGTGATGGAAAGTACTCTCCTGACACTTGGTGCTAGGTTTATGATATATAACTAAGGCAAAGGATGACTAAGTGATGCCCACTTTACTACTATGCTGCCATTGTTGGTTCTAAAAATATACCATGGCCAACTGCATTGCTGAATTTTGAAATCTCTATTCTTTCTGCAAATCAAGTTACAAATAAAGCAGAAAAAACAGGATAGTTCCAGAGGGCTGACTCAGGGGAAGTTTTAATGTAATTCATTTCAAAATGGTTCTTAAAACAATTGTGAAAATCTTTGAATTCATGTTTAGATTGTAAATGAACAAAAACATGAGTGAATATTTCTTCCCCAAGTATGTATCTTTTTTATCTATACATTTTAAGCCATCTTGCAACAAACTACCTTGAATCTTTAGACATAATACATGAAGAATAAAATGAAAAAATAAAAAGTGTAAGATATTCATAACGATCAGTGCTAGGACAGTAGATGTGATGCATCAGCAGGCCTTGACTGGTAAAGAACCTTACCTGCTTCAGAAGCAGTTCCCCTGTCTTCTGAAAAAGTGTAGACATGGTTTTGTGCAAAAAAACAGAGTGCTCTCAAACTGATTAGGACTTCCCCCAACAGGTAAAAAGCTCTCTACAAAGTGATATCCTGAAGCAACATTCACCTCCCACATTTCTAGTTTTCTGAGCTTTGCATATATATTAGAGCAGTGGTGAAATCTGAACCAATTTGCTACCGGTTCGCTGGCTGCAAATGCGCGTTGTGTGCCAAGTGCATGCTGCATGCGCACGTGGTATGCACCAAATGCATGCTGCATGTGAATGCAGCGCACCAAATGTGCATGTGCAGTGCACACCAAACATGCATGTGCAATATGCGGCAAAAGGAGTCTTGATAAGGTAAGTAGAACAGCAAGGAGGGGATCAGCTGTGCCACACAATTTAGATTCACTAGAATCTCAGAGTCATAGGTTGTGGTATGGGGTCATACAAATGACTGTATCGCCACAAGTATTGCATCGGGCAAACATAACAATTGACAAATGTTTATTGGGGACGTGTGTGCATGTTCAGAACAAATTTCATCAACATCCATGATGGTCGACCTGGGAGCCACAGACCACTTGACATGGAATGACCCCACTAACAAATCGTATAACATTAAACTCCCCTTTCAATCGTAATCATATGGTTCTGCATTCTTAATGGATCCATATTTCACAGTTATGCCTGACAGAATGCAAGGCAGACTGCAATCATTATAAAAAGTATCTTAGTTGTAAAAGAATATTCTCATTTGTATCAAGTTCAGCGGGTTGTAAGACATTAAATATCAGCTTGGAATACTTTGTACAGCTGATATTTATGTATTCCTGTAAATGTATCTCCAATCACTAATGTGAGTAAATTGAATAATTACAGCAGTATTTCTAATTGGGGTGTTCTTTTTAATTAAAACATTTCTTTCTCATGCTCCTTCACTGAGCTAAAATGCTTAATGATCATAGCTAGACAATATATAGATTAATTCTTCTATTCCCTAATTATATACTTGGCATTAAATACAATTTGCTGACTTTATTACTACTAGGTAGATCAATGCAAACCTTTGATTTGGAAATTAAGCTTGATTCTCCAAATTAGCAACTCCATACATGCCTTTTAAAAAAGTTAAAACATTCACAATTGTGATACATTTCCATAGCTGTTTCCAAATTATAGACAATAAACAGGATATTTCACTTGTAGCCCTTGGAGCACAAGAATATTTGCCTTAGATGTTAGCGAAAGGTCTTGCTAAACATAGCGGATATTTTCTGCTTAAGCAAAGATTGCACTAGAATAAAGTGGCTTTTAAAGTCTGATATAGCAGACTTTCTGAGAGATATTAATATCTCTATAAAAAATAAAGTTTAAATATCCTAAGAATTTCAAAATTATTGCATGGCATCATCCTGAGATTATTTCATGATTAGGGCTTCCTGAAAAAATAATTATGGAACTATAAAGTATTTGTATATATTCTGTGAGCATAGCTATGTTCATAACTTCTCTGAACATGGTTATTACAGTTGGTTGGTTGATGGCCAATGAAAAGCCCTGTTCATTGTGAAGTTACATGAATGCCACTTAAATAAGTTCAAGTATCCCAGTCACTTTGTAAAAAAATGTTTTATTATATTATAAATATATAATTTTCTGATGAATGATGTTATACAACATGCTGCCTGGGTTTATTTCCAATGTATATTAATTCATATTTTATTTTCTATTAGGAATGTAGACATCAGTCCATGAAATCATCATCTGTCCATTCATCCTAAGTGAAACAAAACCAAATTAACCACATATTACAAAAGATTAAAACTCTCAATTTACTCCTAAATCATTTTTTCCTGCATGAAGATTGATCACAATAACTATCCTGTTAGAGTGAGTTGACTACACCAGTTTTGAAAAACACTGCCCTTAATTTATCATGGATCCTGATTATGTATCAGAAGTTTTTAATATCAAAAGGCAAATTTTATTCATATAAAGAAAATATGATAAGCCTATCAGCATTTTCAAATAAGTTACAACTATTACTGCACAACTTCAATACTATAAGCATTTAAAATTGATGAATCTCAGTATACATAAATTTGGTTCTAGTATGTTCAGAGCCAAAAAGACTAGAGTGAATGGTACAAAGATTTAATTCAATGCAAGGTAACCTCATCATCTAAAAATGGGTGTAGTATATTATGGATAAATTCTGATTCCTTAGTTTAAACCAGAAGTCTTCAAACATGGCAGCTTTAAGACTTATGGATTTCAACTCTCAGAATTCAGGGAGTCAAAGTCCACAAGTCTTAAAGCTGCCAACTTTGAAGACTTCTGGTTTAAACCATGATTTACTTTAGTTCATGTTCTTCCAACATGTTTTACATTTAATGTCACATTTATTTCAAAACCAAAGGTACAAATCTACACTTCACTAATTTTGGACAGCAATTCAAATATAATACAACATCAGCTTTTAATTTTGACCTTGTTTTTCTACTTGAAATTTAATTTAATATTTCTTTCATAGAAAGTTTGACAAGCTAAAACAAATAAGAACTAGGTTTTTCGCTTAAATATTCTAGTTGAGCATTATGTGTTCAATGTAAAAATCATCTAGATGTGTAACACAAGTGTAAACTGGTTAACAATTGCAGGGCTAATTTTAATTGCTCCAATATTCCTGATACTTTTAGATTTTGTAAGGCAAAATTATTTTAATAATTTGGTAGTATTTAATTATTAACAATTCTGGTTTATTGGGTAAAATAAGGTATACATTTCTTAATTAACATCTATAGTCTCATAAATTGCTGTGTAAGTTATCTGGGAACTGGTCCCACAACTTTGATTCCATGATAACTTATTTTCTACTTCTTTATCACATTTGTATAGATATGCATCTTTTGTAGTGACACTGGATAACTCGCATGATGAACAAAATACAATAAAGCCACTAAAACCACAATTCAATTTAAAAAGTAGATACAAAATAAAAAAATATGGAGGCATATATTATAGATTAGTGTTCTGCGATGTCAGGTGAAAATTTTAGTGAATGATCCAGAGATATTTATAAATTCAATCCTTGATTCATTTCTTATGAGCTCAAGAAACAAATAACAATTGATCAGAGATTTGCTCTGATAAGAGGAACAAAATATCACACGATTTGTCTTAGTTTAAAAAAATGGCATATGAAAAATGCTTTTTGACATGATATAGGATGCCATCTAAAAACAGTGATCTTGATTTAATAATACAGTTTAAATACAAATTTAATCTGGTGATATAAAATCTACTAACCTCCTCCATTCTAGATTTTTTCGAGATGAATTCATCACCTTCATAGCCTTTTCTTTTTTTCCTATCAAAATCCCACAGCAGAAAAATATTAGAAGGTATGTTCCACTGTTAAATTTATTCAATCTCATTTTTATATTGAAAATAATGCAATAATTTAATTATTCTATAGAACAGAGGTCTTCAACCTTTCCAGCTTTGTGGACTGGCGAATAGGGGATGGTTCCACACAAGCAACGGATACTCATGTGTACAGCTCCACCTATGCAAGTGGCAGGTACTCACGCCCACCACTCGTGCCAATGGAGCTTCCTGTGTGAGTGCCTGCCGCTCACACAAATGGAGCTTGTGTGCTCACCTGTCACTTGTGTAGCCCAGGGTTTGGGGATCCCTGATGTAGAAGATTTATTCAGCACCAAATGATTCTAATCCTAATCCTATCCTGTTCCAAGATCCCGAAGACATGGCTCTGCCAGTTGGCCTGGTGAACAAACAGTGCAGTTCTACAGTGGAGGTATGGACTGATGGCAGACTTCATCTCCTCAACACTTGCTCTGCCCTCCACCCATCTTTTCAGTTTTCAGATTGGAATATTATTCTCATTGTCCTCCTTTGTCGTTGTTTATTTTATTCTATTATTTTACTTCCAGTCTGTTTACACTCCTTTCATTTTTTTTATTATTGTAAACTGCCTAAAATCGCCCCATGGCAAGATAGTTGACAAATAAATGTAACAAATAAAAATAGGCATTCTTAGAGGAGGGGAGGGCGATTGAGGGAGTCCATCTCTCCCAGACATTAAGGACGCTGGAAAATCCAGAGGCCTCCTGCAGGTAGGTGGCAATAAGAACCGAGAGTAATCAAAAAAAAAAAAAAGCACAGCAGGCTTAGGACATAAATCAGCTGTTTATGCTGAATCAGGCTACAATAATGTGCGTAAGCTAACCAGGCTGTTTGCTGTTTGCTGCAAGGACGCTAACCAAATGAATACCAATGGATACTAATAGGCAGGGGCAGATTTTTTTTTCTTGTTTTCTTCCCAAAAAAACCAATCTGTGTCTTATACTCCAGAGTGTCTTATATTCCGAAAAATATGGCACGTACAACTTCAAGTTCTAATATTGTTAAACAAGGCAAACTAATGTTTTTATACATCATTATTTACCTTTTCTTTATCTATGTTTATTGCATAATATATCCCTATTCCTATTTATATGTTTATTGTATAACCCTATCCCTATTCAACCTTGATGCATGAAAGTTTTTTCTAAGCAACATTATAATCCACAAAATGACTTTCGTTGTATTATATATTTAAGCCCTAAGGAATTAATACTGACAAACACCTGGAAGAGCATCAATAACCCTAGCCGGAAATTAGGCCATTAGAACAGAAGAAATTTAACAAAGCTTTAAATTGTTACTTACGTATTTGAATTAAGAGCAAGTTCTGGACTGTGACATTTTTCTAGCTTCTGTTTTAATACAGAAACATCTTCAGGGTGTGGTAGCTCATATTTTTTTACCAGATTTTTCATGCCTACACAAATGCAATAAACACTTATCAAAATATTACAAAAATATGAACTTTTATGTTACTTACCTAAAACAGATCAGGAAATTCTAAGAAAACGAATGTTTTGCTGGTTGCAAATTCTCATCAGTCACAAAACAGTTTGCATTCTAAATAATTTTGTATTTAGCCTATTTGCTCCTACAAAACTCATCAAAAGCCAATGATCGGGTGTTTGTGTATGTGTGTTATTATGACAAAATAGCTGTAGGCAGGCTTTATATAAGCCAAATGAAGCTAAATCTGACTTTAGGTTATTGCAACCTTACCCAAATAGAAATGCTTCATATGTCAGGAATTCTCTAATTCCAAGATATATGTTGGAGGATATTCAGATTAGGGAAGGTGAATCAATTCTTTTCTCAGTACAGTCTTTACCTGAATACATGCATACCGTGTACCTAAGTAATTCGTCTATTGTTTAAAAGTCTATTGTTTAAATGTTCAAAAATATTAAAACTGTAAAAAAAACACTTGGAACCTGCCTTCTTATAACTTAAGAATGTTATTTAGAGGGCCACATTTTAGGATGATGGAGAACTAGCCCTGACCTTCTCAAGTAACATTTCAATATCTGAAGAGCGCTATCAAATTTTTAAAATCTCATTTCTTCAAGTCAAAGCCTATTTAGCCAAATAGCGTTATAATCACTAAAAGAAAATGAACATAATAGTGCCTCTCTTGATATAAAGTTGTTTTCGATATTGCTTAGTCCCAAGCATAGGTCTCTGCGGCCTACTGGATTCAAACAGAAACAATATGCTTTGAAGCATTCAATGCATTCACAAAATATTTGTCCACAAGAACTTAAGATAGGTCCATTATTTCCCTGGATTTCACAGCTGCCTCTGTACTAATTCCCATGGAGATGGACACTGCTGGTATGCTACATATGCGCCCCTGCATAATTTGAAATACATTTTTCATTTTGAAACACTACAATATATAGCTGGCAAAGTTGTTAGTTAAGGAAAAATATTTTTCTCTGGCATAGGATGGGTTAGACTGGCTCCTGACAGCCTGTTTGGTTGACCTATGAAGCTCATTCTGCCCCTTATTGTTCAAAACAAAATAAGTTTCTTGACAACTTGAGGTAGGTAACAAATGATTCCACTAAAAAGAGCAAAAACTTTACAAACTCTTCTTCAAACATAGTCCTACTCTTGAATGATATGCCCCACCCCCAGTTTAGTATGGTCCATAATCATAGTCACAGAGAAAATGTTAGATACAAAGGTATGTTTATACATCAATGTTTCAACATATAAATCAACTGAAACAGAATAAGTCCTAACATGTATAGCTATTGACATTTTAATATCTCTTGGACTTCAACAGTACAGAATATTTAAAGGAACTCATTCTGGAATCAGGCAACATAAAACTCAGTATTAAAACAGATAAAGCAAACCTGTTAATGAAACCTGTTAGTGCATAGTTAATATTGCAGAAATCCATACAGCTACAAATATTTTATTTAACAAGATTATGAAACATCGTTGATACTCTGAGGTTGGTTGTTTTCTTGCAGAAATCATTATTTTTGTTCTAATATAATGGGTCTTTTTATTCAGTTAGAAAGATAAAATTTTACAACTCTTCAAACATATCAAGCTCTTCAACTTTTCCTTTCTGAAGCATCAAGGATACTATAAATAAATATGTAGGTACTGTTTCATTGTCAACATCAATACTTACATTTCATTCCATCCAGCAACTGTGAAAGGGATGCTTTGTTGTCTTTGAGCATTAGGGTTCCTGACAAATAACTATTAAAACATTCGGAAAATTAGCAAAAATAAACAGCAGCTAAAATAATTAAATTATAGATCATAGAAAGAATGATCATATAGAACATTCCACAATAGGCAATGCCAGATATTTTAACAGTATTTAAAATACAACTCATGCTCATGAAAACAATTTTTATTTTTTTTAAAAAAATAAAATAAAGTAACTTATGTTAGACTTAATTTCTTGTATTTCCACATCTTAAGGTATTCAAGTTTTTCCCCCTTTCTTTAAAACATTTATATAGCTGTCTTATACCAAACACTGGGTGGCTCCCAATCAAGAAGCCATATTAAAAGTATTAAAGCCAAATGCATTAAAACCAAAAGCCTGGCACTAAATCAAGCTTCAGATATGCAATCACCACATCTTATCCCAGCACTTGGGAAGGGAGCCTGGTACTTCACAGAAGGTTAGGAAGGTAGAGGCCTGCCAAACTTCAGGCCGAAGAGGGTTCCATGGGGCAGGGGCTGCCACAGAAAAGGCACTCTTCCTAGCTCTCCTAAGGTGTCAATGTTTGAGGGAAGCGACTAGAAGCATACCCACCCTATCTAAGCTGGTAGCATAGGCTGATGTCCTTAAAGGCAGATAACTTGGGCCTCTGCCATATAGGTCTTTAAAGGTGATTGTTGTTGTTAGTTGTGAAGTCGTGTCCGACCCATCGTGACCACATGGACAACATTCCTTCAGGCCTTCCTGTCCTCCACCATCCACTGGAGTCCACCAAAGCTCATGCCTACTGCTTCAGTGACTCCATCCAGCCACCTCGTTCTCTATCATCCCCTTCTTCTTTGGCCCTCCATCTTTTCCAGCAACAAGCTCTTCTCCAGTGAGTCCTTCCTTCTCATTAGGTGGTCAAAGTATTTAAGTTTCATCTTTAGAATCTGGCCTTCCAAAGAACAGTTAGGGTTGATCTCTAGGACTGACCGGTTGGATCGCTTTGCGATTCCAAGGGACTTGCAGGAGTCTTCTCCAGCACCAAGGTTCAAAGGCCGCAATTCTTTGGTGCTCAGCTTTTCTTATTGTCCAACTCTCACAGCCATACATTGCAATTGGAAAAATCATAGCCTTGACTATACACACTTTTTTTGGATGATGTCTCTGCTTTTTAAAGGACATAACCAGCACCTTAAATTTCACCCAGAAGGAAACCAGTGCAGTTCCCACAATACAGGTGTTATCAGTGGTGGGTTCTAAATTTTTCCCTTACCGGTTCTGTGGGCGTGGCTTATTTTGTGGGCATGGCTAGGTGGTCACATGATTGTGTGGGCGTGGCTTGATAGTGACTTTCTTGTCTCCCTTTCCTTCTTTCTGTTTCT
>JANHFP010003643.1:12462-23859 GCA_032468135.1 Calamaria suluensis
GAAGACTCGGGGCGGTTTACAGAATTTTAATTTGACGTTACAATGTATTTTAAAATTCAAAATCAGTTAGTCAAATTAGTTCTCAGTTGCTTCTCTCCTTGATTAGTTTCCATCCGTTGCTTCTTGTCCTGCCTTCAGGGGCTTTGGAGAATAGTTTGACACCCCCCTTTCCTTCCTTGTGCTCCATCATTATTCGGTGTCACCACTTCAGTTGCCAGCGTTTCCTCTGAATAGCTCCTTGCATTTGGAACACTTCATCCCAGAGGTTCTCCTTCCTCTTTTAACAAAAATGATTTGTTTAATTCAAAAGAGCGCTGCTCCCGCTCTTAACCTTTGGGCCCTTTCTAAACAAAACACAATGACCTTCATTTTTTCTGGTTCAAGAAGTGTAGACTTTATAACGTGACACATTTCCCTCCCCCCCGGACTTGTTTTTCCTCCCTTTTCTGTTAATGCAATCTGCAATTCTAAACTTGCTACCTGGGAATGTGATGCATTAGGCAAGCGGGACTTGTTTCCGAGTTGATTTGTTCAGGATAGAATTGCCAGCTTGTAATGTATTTTCCCTCCTACAATCATCCTTTTATGAAGGTAAAGGTTCCCCTCGCACGTACGTCCTAGTCGTCCTAGTCGTTCCCGACTCTAGGGGACGGTGCTCATCTCCGTTTCAAAGCCGAAGAGCCAGCGCAGTGGTCATTTGGGAACCTCTGCTTTAAAAGTAGGTAAGAAAAGTCGCACCTTCTCTGTTAGAAACAGTTTTGAAGCCCCCTCCTCTCCTCTCTGGACTCCCATGGAAAATCAGAGGCTGTCAAAAGAGTTTCTGATTTTCCCCTTCTCCCCAAAAAAGGGGGAAAGGGCTACACCCCAAGAACACCGACTTCTTTGGGTCTTCTGGAGGGCCCCTAAGACATGTTTAAAGGTTTCCCTCGCACATCTGTGCTAGTCGTTTCCGACTCCAGGGGGCTGTGCTTATCTCCGTTTCAATGCCGAAGAGCCAGCGCTGTCCGAAGACGTCTCCGGGGTCACGTGGCCGGCATGACTCAACACCAAAGGCGCACGGAACGCTCTTCCCTTCCCACCAAAGGGGGTTCCTGTTTTTTCCACTTGCATTTTTTACCTGTTTTCAAAACTGCTAGGTTGGAAGAAGCTGGGACAAGTCACAGGACCTCACCCCATTACGCGGCACTAGGGGATTCAAACTGCTGAACTGCCGGCCTTCCGATCGACAAGCTCAGCTGCCTTACCCGCTGAGCCACCGTGTCTAAACCAGGGGGACTATACCTGTATTTAATGTCCATCAAAAGTCTCTCTTCCGTTCAAGGCCAGAAGGTTTCAGTCTTAGTATTTGCAGGATGAGAACTGGGAGGAACTTTGAAGCTTCCTCAGTGTAGGAGCTAATACATTCCCCTCTAGCAAATAACCCATGGGCTGGCTTTGGCCACCATAAAATGAAAAATTAGCCCCTGGATCCCTTGCCTTCATCCGTAGGACCTGAACTCTGGAATCCCCACTGCTTTTACCCACCTGGATATTTGTGAAGACAGCCAGTGAAGGTACAAGTGAAGGCTGTCTTTACTACAAAACCAACGTTTACTGGAAATTCCCCTTGGAAAGATGCGAGCGTTGGATGAGAATCAATTTCAACTTTATTGTAAACTTAGGGCGTGAGCCCTTTTAGTGACAGCAAAACTGGTTTGAAGTCGTGATAGAAGCCGAAATACGAGAGACCGGATAAACCTGCTTCGGAATAAACGCTTCTTGGTTTAGGAGGCAGGTTTTAAAGCTTAATTTTTTTTATTATTATTATTTCAAATCACCCAGGTTTGGAATTTATTATATCAGGTGTGCTAGAAACGGACTGGTAACATATACAGGCAATTGAAAATAAAACCCATGATATGATGACGTTTATATTTTGATAGTCCTCCATGGAATGTATTTACAGACATACAAATATAGGAAATATTTTTTTAAAAAATCCTTGGCTATGCTACTACTTACACCGGCTTTTCCCCAGCGTGGTACTTTCCAGATGGGATGGATCACCAGTTCCCTTAATTCTCAGCCGGCAACTGGCGGGGGATTATGGGGTTTTGGGTATCCAACTCATCTGTCCCAGGCACTAGCTGGGGAAAAGCCAAATTACACTTTAGAGCTGGCAGAAACAAGGAAAGAACAATGCGAGTTGTAGGGCACTGAACAACCACAACCTTTCAACGGTTCTACTGAAGACACCCATGTTTTAACACACAAAAACCTCTTTTAATTTCTTTCAAGATGTAGCACCGGTGATGACGGAAGGAAGGGAGGGAGGAGTTTCTCCAGCTTGGTTAGGAATCGAACTGCTGCGACTGTCACTCAACCTCACAGCACTTATTCGAAGAATTTTAAAAATCAAATTTCAAGTAAAACCACAATTCGTCCCATTAGGCATAATTCCAAAACATACTAACAAAAATCACAAATTACTAAGATTTATGTTCACAGCTGCATGGATAAAATTAGTGCAAAATTGGAAAAGAGATATGTTAAGAATGATATTATACTGGGAACTTAAACTAGGAGAATATCCAGTAATGGCAAAATCAAAAAATGAAACCTATATTTAGACGTTTAACCAAATTTAAACAATAATAGCTTCCATATAGTCTACATATATTATACAGAAATCAAATCTAAATATGTAGAATATGGTTTTAAAGAGGAAATAGTAACTGAAGAACTGAAATTAGAAATACACACAGAAAATAATGTCCCAAATGTGCTTTTTCAAGAGGCCACTGGATTTTCTGGATTTTCTTTCAGAAAATAATGGTTTATAAATATTGTACAACAGCCAAAACGTACAATGAAGGGGAAGTTGTAAACTAAATATTTATCCATCATGTTTTAACAGGTTTTTTTCTTTTGTATTTTTAACCAAAAAACGAAAACTTTGGCACTTAGCTCAGGAATTCAAATCATTTCTTATAGTAACGTGTTTTGTCCTTTAAGCTTAATTTCTTATCAATGACAATGAGAACTGTACAATCTTAGTAATCTCCTTTGCCCGCTTACTAATATTATATTTCTACGTCGCTTTTTCTCCTCTTTTCTCTTTTTTTACTTGTTCTTTTTCGTCTGTTAAAAAAAAATCAAACAAGAATTTAACAAAACAGCTTGGCTTTTTTCTAAGGCAGACTTATCAGAACCCACTACACATGAACTATTCTGTAATAAATAACAATATTTTACCAAGGCATCTGAAAATGCAAAATACAAAATAATAATAATAATAATAAGACCATGGTAACAAAGCAACCATGGCAAGACGGGTCATAACATTACACAAATCTCATTTAATGAGGCATGGTGGTTAGAGTGCAGTACTGCAGGCTACTTCTGCTTAATTCCCGGCTGACAGCAATTTGGCAGTTCGAATCTCACCAGGCTCAAGGTTGACTCAGCCTTCCATGGCGGGTAAAATGAGGACCCAAATCATTGGGAGCAATAGCCTGATTCCGTAAACCGCTTACACAGGGCTGTAAAGCACTGTGAAGCGGTATATAAGTCTAAGTGCTATTGCTATTTTCCTCCCTCCCTCTGGTATTGCAGGGTAACTCTGCCCACTGCCAGGAGTGCGATTGTGACCGATTGGCTCATGGTTGACCCAGTCTTCCACCTCTCCGAGGTGGGTAAAATGAGGACCCAGATTATTGGGGTCAATAGGTTGACTCTGTAAACTACTCAGAGAGGGCTATGAAGCACTGTGAAGTGGTATATAAGTGCTATTGCTAAGTGGTATTAACGTCTTGCTCAGAAACAGAAAATGTTGTCCTAAGTCAGTGATGGCTAACCTTTTTGTCGTTGCGTGCCAAAAGCAGGGGGTGCCCGTGGGGCTTTGCGTGTCCGCGTGCCTACCCCCATAATTCAATTTGACCCACCTTCCCTAGAAAGGCTCTGGAGCCTGGGGAGAGTGGAAAAGGGGTCTTCCCTACATCCCCAGGCCCTCCAGAGGCTGGAAACAGCCTCTTTTCCGACTTCTGGTGGGTCCAGAAGGTCTGAAAATCAAGTGGCCAATGTCCACATGTGCATCAGAGCTGAACGTAGGGGAACACTAGCGTGCCCACCGATATGGCTCTGTCTGCCACCTGTGGCACCCATGCCATAGGTTCGCCATCACAGCCCTACATCATTGTAGGGCAGTCCAGCCTCTTCTTGAAATCTTCCAGCAATGAAGCTCCTGCAACTTCTGAAAGCAACTTCTGTTCCATGGGTTGATTGCTCTTACTGTCAGAAAATTCCTCATTTCCAGGTTGAATCTCTCCTTGGTCAGTTTCCATCCATTGTTTCTTGTTTGGCCTTGGAAAATAGCCTGACCCCTTTCCTCCTCTCTGTGGCAGCCCCTCAAATATTGGCTATCCTGTCTCCCCTGGTCCTTCACTATGGACCTTCGCAGCCATGCCCAGTTCCAGCAACGTTCATTGTATGTTTTAGCATCCAGTCCCTTCATCATCCTGGTTGCTCCTCTTTCTAGAGTCTCAACATCTTTTTTATAATGTGGTGACCAAAACTGGATGCAGTATTCTAGGTGTGGCCTTACTAAGTCTTTATAGGCCTGCTAGAGCAGGGGTCACCAACCTTTTGGACCTGAAGGACCACTAAATTCATAATTTTAAATCCTGCAGACCACTAATATGATTTTTTTTTTTTAAAAAAAAAGATAAATAGTATTTTAGTGCAATATAAAAAATGCTGGTAATTTTTTTGAGGACTACCAAAATTTTCTCGTAGACCACCAGTGGTCCACTGTGCTAGAGAACTCAACAGATTCCTGGGCAAGCCTGCTCTAAGATCTGGGCCACGCGGGCCTGTCACTGTTGGTCATCTTTTTGTGGGACACCTGCCCTTTTCTCTTGCCAAGCAATCATACTTGGCAAGAGATCACAACAGCCTTCCTCCTTCTTCCGAGACCCACTGATAAGAAGAGGTGGGGCAGAGGAGAGGAATGCTTTTATACCAAGCCTTTTCATTCTCCACCTTCAAACTAGCGTGTTTTTGCACATCACAGCTCCAGCTTCAACCTGGGCACCCTTCCCTCAGCCTCCAGCCCGTGCCGTCATGGCTGAGAAGCCGAGGTCTACAACCCTAGTGAACTGGGCATGTCTAGCCTATCCCAGAGGAGTAGGGGTGACCAGGGAGCTTTGGCTTTGCAACTGGGGGATCAGCCAGCCTGGTCCTTTTGTGGGTGCAAATCTCTCTGGCCACAAAGCTCCTTTGTTGCTTAAGTGTACATCTTTGTTTTTCAGACTTCTTTATTTCCCTACTTTCCATAAGTTGAGACTTATGGACTTCAACTCCTGGAATTCCTCAGCCAGCTTTGCTGAGCTTTGCTGGCTGAGGAACTCTGGGAGGCGAAGTCTACAAGTCTTAAAGTTGCTAAGGTTGGAGACCCCTGCTATTCGGCCTCTGGAACTGCCTCTTGGTTCCTTCCGGGACTTGGCGGAGTGTAATTGGGGCTCATGACTACTGAGTGGCCTTTTTTACTCAGTGACCCTATACCAATGGGGTTTTTCTTTTTTGAAGGGACCTAGGATTAAATTACCATATTTTCCCAAAAATAAGACCCCGTTTTATATTTTTTGAACCTTGAAATAAGAGCTTGGCTTTATTGCCGTACCCTCAAAAGCCTGATTGGGCTTATTATCATGGGATGCCTTGTTTTTTGGGAAAACAGGATAGATGCTAGCATGTATTGGGTTTCAGATGGAATTCATTTGGAATTGACTGATGGAGGGGGAGACAGGAAGATCCCATTGTGGGTGGGGGTCTCTTGCAAGGAGTGCTCCTAGTCCAGTAAAATACAGGTCCCCTCCAGATCCAGAGCCGCTTGTTGCCCCCTTGGATAATCTGGGCTTCATTCTTTTCCTCTGGAGGCCCTTGTCTCCATGGCAGGATGAAGGTCTGTCTCGCTGCAGCAACTGAACTTGTTGCACTCATCAGAGCCTGTGACTTGGCATTTAGTCAAATTCTATTTTTATTGTATAGGCTCAAAATACCCTCATGGAGGAGTTTGTAAGGAAGATTCCTAACTTCATCCACAACTTTCCTCTCCCACACTTCTTTTATTCATGCTGTTTATTATTGCAAGCTCCGTTACCACCTCCCAAGAGCACTCCTGTGGAGTAAGGCATGTCAACAATTGTTGGAAGGTGCTAAGGGAAAGAAGAGGTTGAACATGCTGATCCCATACTGAGAAGCACCACAATTCGGGATGCAATTCAACGAACTATGGACTTGACTCAAACCTTGCCGCCTTTAGGGGGGAATGGGTAACATTGAAAACTACAGTATTACAGGAGTCGGATTGACTGAGATAATTTAAAACAAGCCAAGTTGAGGCCTTGATAATTCTCACCATCATCCGTTGCCCATTCTACACCTTGTAAATCAACATCCTTATCCCACTGCCTGTGAAAAAGCCAGGCCATCACCATTTTTCTGAAGGCCAACAGGGAGATGGGCCAGTGTCTGGGGAATGACCAGGGGTGGGTGGGTACCTGTTTTGTAAGATGGGCACCAAAAGAGAGAAGACCCAGCCTCTACCAGGTGACCACTGCATAGAGGCCAGATCTAGCGGGATGGCAGAAACCATGCGGAAAGGTGATCTCACAATTCCCCTGGCCTCATCCCTTTATGATCTTCATCCCTGCCATGATCTTCAAACATGGCAGCTTTAAGACTTGTGGACTTCAACTCCCAGAATTCTGGGAGTCAAAAGTCCACAGCTCTTAAAGCCACCAAGTTTGAAGGCCTCTGCTTTAGACTGTTAGACTGTAAAGATGATCACCTGAATTTTGAACCGCATATGGACCACACAAAGTGGGGACTGCCTGGGCAAAGAATCATGTATTTGGGGGTCTTATGAAAGGGGAGCAATACCAGGGCACCCTAACTTCTGGAAGGAGAATGTTCCATATGGTTCACATTGAGAGTGCATTGCTGTGCGATGTAACCCCTCAAATGGAAGTAATACAATTCTTATCTTGGTAACCCCAATCCTGTTCCAGGTTTTGCCTCATGATCTCTCCTTACCCAACCTATCAATAAATCAATGTATACATCAATTTAGGGGTGCCCTGAGGTCTCGTTTAAAATACTCCTAAGAGAAAAAGTTTTCGTTTAGTGTAAAATGAAAAGATCAGACACACAAAAAAGAAACAAGAGTTATGTTTAATATGACTCAACATCTGGATTGAAGTTAGGTAACCGTTTTACAGTGCCCGCTGGAGAATTTGAAAGTGCAACTTTGTTAAAAAAAAGATGCAATGAAAGCAGATGGCCGGTTCCACTTTGTGGGCAGCTTGTCTCAGCAACTACTCTGACCATCTAAGCATTCAATGTAGATTTGACAAGGCCCTGAATCTCTCTGGAACGGCCTCAGAACAAGCCCTCCTAAGAGATTTGTTTTTTTAAAAAAAAAAATTGGTTCAGAGTTTACATAATCAAAAGAGGAGAACAATCTTTTAGACTTGCAAATGAAAAGCTGATAAACTTAAAAGAAAAGTAGAGAAAAATTATTTGAAGACATAATCTATCTTTTAACACTTCAAAACAGTTGGAGAGATTAACATAATTTATAATCACAGAATGTCTTCCGCTGTAAATAATGCAATTATTGCTGTATGAGAAAGTGAGAAATTTCAAGCACCTTCAATATTGAAAATGCTGCCCATGCAAAATAACTGAAATACATTCGAAACAAAAAAAGAAGTATCTTTCCTTGGTTCCCATTTTTTTTAAAGTCTTTATCTACATACTTTTTAAAGGTGACAATCTGGCAACTGATTCTGCAAGAAAACTACCTGAGCACTTGAAAAGTGCAATCATGTTTACTGCAGACCGACAAGGCAAAAATGGTTCATGCACCTGTTTTCAGCAAGTGCCAATACATCAGATCTGCAAAAGATTTTTCTTGTGTCCTACCATCAACCGAGAAGATATCAACAAGAACCACTAAATAGGTTAATATAGTTGCTTCATCAACACTGACTTCAAAATGGCTTTAGGAAAAAAAAACCCTGAATGATAGACTTTTGTTTCATGCTTCTCGACCAATAAAACCAAAATGCAGCATGTTTTTAAAATAGGTACTGTAATCGGAAATTCTAGAGAATTTCTAGAGAAACATATGAAGCATGATGGTGTAATTCTTGTTTTGCATATAAAGCAGTGCAAATGCCACTTGGCAGGAGCAAAAACATTACGAATGGACACACAATGATTCCCATTCCACTGAGATAGCTGAGCCAGAACCCAAGTAATCATAAAAACCAACCTTAACACCAAGTCTCAGATACCAGAGCAGCTGCCCTTAAAACTGCTCAATTCCCTGAATTTCCAAAGATTGCATTACGAAACGCCACAGTGCAAGGCTTAAACAGAAACCTGCTCAGTCCTTCAACTCAGCTGAGCAGGTTTCCACCCTGATACCTGAACACCAGCCAGACACAGCTTGATGTGTCTGAAAGCTGGTAAGACACACACACATACTTCCCTCTTTCTTTCAAAGTGCATTTTTAAACAGGAATTTGTAAACAAGAGAACTCAATTTGAATGTTGCGCACGAAAACCATCTTACTTTTGCAAGCAGCAATTGTGTAACTGAGAAAATACTACCAGCCTGAAGAGACTGCAGGCGGCTTGGGGTGAAGAAAGCCTCTGCAGAGCTGGAACATCTCCCGTCCTCAATCGGCGAGAGCAGGGAGGAGGTCCGCTATGCTATCAACGTAGTAATCAGGGACCAGGCTTCTGCGCTCAGGACAGCCTCTGCTGAGGTGGCCCTTCACCTCATCCAGTGTCGTGACCCCAGTGAGAGTGAGGAGGGTGGTCAGGCCGCAGGAGTTGCCCATGAGGATGTCTGTGTCCAGGCGGTCACCAACCATGATTGTGCGCGCAGGGTTAATCTTAAACTCGCTTGCCACACACTCGAACATGAAGCGGCTGGGCTTGCCCACAATGAAGGCTTCCCGCTCCGCAGCTGTCTCCACTGCCTTGACGAGGCAGCCGGTCCCTAAGGGTAGAAAGACAATATATATAGATATATATGAAGAAATCAGCAGGCCAAGGGGAGGGGGGAGAGGCAGATGCAACAGCGAGGAACTGGTGCAAACTTATGAGCGGGCCATACAACTTGGTCTTTAGTGTGCTAATGGGAAGAGAAAAAAAACCCTGCAAGGGGATGTCCTGCCTCTTTGGGCCTGAAGTTGAAAGAACTTTTGTTTGCATCGTCTTCACTCAAGCTTTTATTTTGCCGGATTTCATGGCCGTCATGCAATCCCAGAAAATATGCACCCATGCCTGCTCTGAAGGACTTTTTCGACTTCAGATCCAAAGTCAGCACATCTCCAGATCCAGGGAAGGAGGGCAACACCTGAAGGAAATGCATATATAAGATGTGACCACAGGATTTAAGCTTCCGTGGACAGAACCCCATTTCTGTTATGTGATGAATATTATCCCAGGGGAAAAATGTATACACAAAATGGGAATTTAATTTTGTTTCTGAACCTGAAATAAACACATTTTATTTGGCAGGGTCTGGGTAGACTGTCATCTAATTGAACAAAGGTCATTTTATTTATTCTGGGTTTCTGGAAAAAAAATCTTAAGTAGCCTCATGTAGGTGAAGCCCTCTCTCTGCCCTATATGCCCCCCAGCACCTTTCGTTCATTGCTTTGCCTTAGTTATTGCTAATGTCTCAAGCACAGAGTACTTTACTGTTCTCATCTGCACATCACTTTCTCAATAGCCTGGCCTCAATTCCTGGTCATGCATGGAATATTTTATACCAACACAAATGGAGGAAGTGGTACAGGATAGCTTGCTAAATGTCCTATCAATTAGACCAAAAGTTGTTCTAAATGAAATCCATTTATATTTGAATGCCATGGATAGTGGATGGAGAAGCAGAATACAAACCAATTAAATAATAATACAATGATTATTACTCTAAACATGGCTTTAATCCAGGATCTGAGAATGGGTTTTACTGCTTTGGGTGTGTGTGCATGCTATATGGAGCTTCCACTAACACAATTCTGAGAAAGAAACTCTATTGTACAAGCTTGATTGGGGATTGTTACACCTTTCCCTCTCAGGATTAAGCTGAAAGAGGTTTAGTGTGTAAGTCACCGGATCAGCCTAAGATTTTGCAGGTAGGAAGGTAAAGGCTCAGAAAGTTAGCTGAGCAAAAGGGGTGGCGGTGATGTTTCCCCAAGTACAGCTAGTCCTCAATTTATAACAGTTCGCTTAGTGACAGTTCAAAGTTACAACAGGCACTGAAAAAAAATGACTTCTGACCATCTTTCACCCTTCTGACCATTGTAGCATCCCCATGGTCATGTGATCAAATTTCAGCTGTTTGGCAACTGACTCACATTTATGACCCTTGCAGTGTCCCTGGGTCGCCCTTTGCGACCTTCTGACAAGCAAAAGTCAAGGGGGGAAGCCAGATTCACTTAACAAATTGCAATTTACCAACTGCAATGATTGCACCTAACAACTGTGGCAAGGAAAGTCGTAAATGAAGTGGTGCCCCGCTTAGCAACACAAATGGCGGTCCTAAATCGAGGACTACCTGCACGGGTTGCCGAGAACTGCCCCAGCCCGGACCCCCGCGCCCCTTCCCTGTCTGTCAGCGGACCCCAAGGGTGGGAGGGTGCGGGGTCCGTACCGGGAACAGCGCTGCCACCCTCGAGCGGGAGCCGGTTGTCGCGGTTGGTGCCCACCAGCAGGCAGCCTCGCCCGTCGCCGTCGCCCCGCAGCAGGTAGCGCAGCGCCAGGCAGAGCTTGCCGTAGCCGAAGTGCTCGTCGTAGCCCACCAGCACGGCGCGGACGGCGGGGTCCAGCGGGGCGCGCGCGCCGAAGTGGGCGGAGCCGGGCTCGGGGGCGGGGCCGACGCCCAGGTGGGCCACGCCCAGCGCCTCCAGCTCCGCGCTCAGCGCCGGGCCCCCCAGCACGTAGGCGGCCCCGCCCGGCGGGAGCGCGCGGCTGAGGTGGCGCGCGGCGCAATAGGCGGAGCCGAAGACCTGGGCGGCCTCCGCGGGCGGGAAGCCCAGGCGGCGCAGCTTCTCCGTGTAGGCCTGGCGCGTCCGCGAGGAGTTGTTGGTCACGTAGCAGAGCCGCTTCGCGCCGCCCGCTTCCAACCGGTGCAGCGTCTCGGCCGCGCCGGGCAGCGCCGCCTCCCCTCGCCACAGCACGCCGTCGCAGTCGAAGAGGACCGCCTCCGTCTGGGAGAGCAGCTGCCGGGCCAGCGCCGCGTCCAGCCGCCGGCACTCCTTCGCCGCCATCGCGGGAGTGCGGCCGAGGGGACGGACGCCGCGCCTCACCGCCTCACCGCTCGCGCTGATTGGCTGA
>JANHFP010003644.1:23388-33490 GCA_032468135.1 Calamaria suluensis
AGGTGCAATAGTTTTGGAGATCTCGTGATGAGTGAGTGAGTGAGTGAGTGAGTGAGTGAGTCAGTCAGTCAGTCAGTGGTATTTCGCAAATATAGTAGTAGCTTAATGAGAGATTTTCAGAGGGCTAAGTGAGAACTCTGGATAGAAACAATAATCTATTACATGAACTTAAATATTGTTCCCTAAATATTGTTCTCAATTGCCCCATGGCAAAGATTCCACTTATTCTAGTTATTGGGGCTTTTAATTATTCTTTATTGCATTTTATTCTTAATGTTATTTGTAAGCTGTCTTTTGGGATATGTATTCAGAATTGTAGAATTAAATCACTGTACTAACTAAATATTAGCGAGCTGACCCAGTTATAAAGGCAGGATAGAAATTCATTAATAATCCTTATGTTCTGCTAAATTGATTCCGATGTAGCTCCCCTCAGCGATGTTCTGTGCTTTCAGTAACTTCAAAATAGTTTCTCAATACCTCAAAACCATAATGCAGAAGATTTGTGGAGCAGGAAGTATCTGATTGGTATAATCCTCCTGGGAATCTTTCATTTTTGTGTCCGACTTCACAGACTTGTCTTCCTGCACTTTAAAACTGAGTGTACTGGTTGGCTAAGGAGTGTGAGAAATTAGAGCTCTTGTATAACCAGCATGCTGCCTTTGAAAGCCACTCAATGTTCCCTTGACTAAATATTTTCTTTGGATATTTTAAAATAGATGTTTGCAGATCTATGTGGTTTGGCAGCTACTAAAACGATAGCAAGCCATACCTTGATACATACCACAGAGCAGTTTTTCAAGTTATTAAGTCATTGTTAAAGGAGGTGAAATCTAGCATTGCCGGGAGATACTGCTGTGGACAAGGGAAGCTACCTTTCAAAACCAGTTATAAAGGAGAGAATCCTTCTAGACACGGTATTTAGAACTGTACAGAAAAATGCTTTTGCTATGCCTGAGAATTCTGAATATTTTGCTAAATGTTTGTAGGAAGAAGTAACAATATTTTATGGTTCACTTGTTCCTCAAGGTCAAATGGTCTCCTGGTGTTGCTGAACAGACATTGCTAGGAGCCAATGAGACTGCTTTATATACACCATGGAGAATTTGACACTTCGTGTTTGTTTCTTTGCAGCTTGGCAAGGTGGGACTAATGAGGCTGAATGACTTGGAACAGCCAGTGGGAAATGTTACTATAATTTATTAAACTGACTGTGACCTGGAATGATACTTGAGAGGAGACAGGATGAAAATTCCAAGTGCTATGTTTAGCAGGATGATAGCATTGTGTACAGATGGGTTCCAAATTTCTAGTCTCATGGAATCTGTGTCATGATAGTTATTATAAAACTGTATGACAAGCTTTAATCTCTATCTGCAGAAAGCTGAAAATTAACAAGAATACATTTATAAATTTATTGGAATAAATTGGACTTCATTAAGTCCCATTGATTGCTATGTGCTTAGTAAATACATATCCGAGTCATTCCCCCACCCCCATTTGAGTTATGCAATCCAAAAGTTGGAAGAATATCTAACAATTATATTGAGGTGGGAGACAGGGAACTTTTTTTTTTGCTGCTAACTCTGCAGTTCCTTTTCAAGTGTTTTCTTATTAAACAATCCTATGCTTTTCTGACTGCAGTTAATTCATTATGTGGAATTAAGAAACCACCAGAGATTTTTATTATTACATAGGTAGAAGGGCTCAGTCCAGTTCATACTATGTATATATTTATCTGAATATACAGTTTAAACTTATTGACACTGTGTTTATGCAATCTCAAAGTACAGATGATTTCAAAAGACAGATTAAAAATTACCCATTTCACAAAATAGATTAATCAGGGATGGGGCTGCAGAAAATATATTCTATAGAAAGGCAAGCATAAAGACAATATTGCTCTAAAGATCTAATAGATCAGATAATTCAGCTAATATCTTGACAGAGATAATGAGTAGTAAGTAAGTAGGATTGGGGTGATAGGGCCATAATAATAAAATTTTGTTCCATAAGCACTTTTGTGCTAGATATTTTAAAGGCATCTTTGCACAGTTAAAATCACAGAGATCTATATCATGCCTATGTTGTAGGTAACTATATTAAATTTCTATTTTAAACATGAAACTTTTTTAATAAGAAAATGTGTAATGGTATAGACTTTTTAACCTGCTTAAAAGAAAACTCTAATTAAAAGGGATTCTACATGGTCATGGGTCCATATATTATAACAATTATGAAAGAACATGTTAAATTGTGTATAGATAAGAAGAACTCTTGCAGTTGTGATTATTATACCATTGCTGTAAGATCTGGACTGAAAACATCTGGATGACCACTAAATAGAGGTCAAGTAGTCAAGATATTTATCTTTCGGCTTCTAGGAACAACTTGCCTCCAGAAGTTGTAAATTTTTCAGCACTGGAAGTTTTTAAGAATAGATTGGATAACCATTTGTCTGAAATAGTATAAGGCCGTGATGGCGAACCTATGGCACAGGTGCCATAGTTGGTGGGCACATAACTTCAGCTCTGGCATGCATGTGTGCACCAGCCAACTGATTTTCGGGCCTTCCGTTCCCACCATAAGTCGGCAAATTGGCAGTTTCTGGCCTTGGGAGTTCCTCCAGGAGGGGGTGGGGAAGGCCATTTTTGCCTTCCACAGGGTTCTAGAAAGGTTCTGGCGGCTGGGCATAGCAAAAATGAGCCAACTGGGCTCACCATGCCATTGCATGCCCAAAGCGGGGGTCGTGTGGGTGGTCATGTATGCATGCGTGGGTTGCATAGAATTATGGGTGTGGACACACGTGCATGCAAGCTCCCATGCTTCCCCCGCTTTTGGCATGCAATGTCAAAAAGTTTAGCCATCACTGGTATAGGGTTTCCTGCCTAAGCAGGGGGTTTGATTAGAAGACCTCCAAGGTCCCTTCCAACTATTCTGTTCTGTTCTGTTCCGTTCTGTTCCGTTCCGTTCCATTCTGTTCCATTCCATTCTGTTCCATTCCGTTCCACTGTACTCCGCTCTATTCTACCTAGTGATTGCATAGACAGTTATAGGATATGTATGATACTATGTTATCTATTTTACTATCTACTATCTACTCCCAAAGGACATTGATACTAGTTAAACTCATCATCATAAATTATCTGGTTTATGCTATGGCAAGTACTAGGACAAACTGAATGAAATTATGAAAATTATATCTGATCACAGGAATTACTGGCAACTAGGAAATTAGGAAACTGTAGGTGGATAAACAACTGAAGCATATTGGTCTGAACCAAAGCTTAGAATGTGCTGAATTTCTTAAGATCAAACTGATATTTAAAAACATATTGCATATAATTAGCAAATAAATATCAAATAAGGCTTATGTCCTTTTCCAAGAGTATATTATAGCAGGTATTTGACTTCCTGCTTTGTTTTACAGTCTCTTTTAATTTCTAATCAACTTCTACTCAAATATCATTTGTTCCCTTTGACAAGTAAAGGCATAAAGAAATTTGAAAAATTGCCACAGCACATACCAATCTTTTTGTCAATCTATCTGTGATTTGAAAGAAAATGTTTGTAGCATTTGAAAATAATCAAAATATTAGTCGAGTGCCAACAACAAGAATAGTTCAGATTGTACCCTTTGAAAATTACTGTGTTTCCAGCACGAATCAAATTATCTTCACCCAACTATTCAATTTCTATTTGTTGAAACCACAAAAAATGTCTTTACTTTCTTACATACCATTCTTAAGCATAGTTATGGATAACATTAAACTAACAAAAAGAGCATGGCAATATATAGTGCCCCAGACTTTGTCTCATTTGTAACACAACTGGACACACCTTGCTGTCCCTCAGATGCCACTGTCAAATATTGAATATATCTTGAACAGCCACCTAAAATAGTACATCACAGATATTGAATTCAGGACATCACTCCACTTTGCTCTATAATTACATATATGCAAGACATTGTATTATTAATACGATAGACTGAGAGATGTTGACTTGTCTCAAATCATAAATATCAAACCAAGATAAAAATCTGTGAACTCAATATTTTCCACCTTTGCATCAAAATATTTCATTCAATGAATTCTGTTGTTGCTATTATTATACTGAATGAGACTGAGTATTACATTATCACAATATAGGCATAAACATTCACATCTACACCCACCTGTCTACATTATTTTTCTCCAATTTCTTGTTTTTTGAATATATTTTACTTTCATTATTATCATAAAAGAGGAAAATGGTGTAGTTTTTCCTCCATCCAAACATGCTGACATCAAGCTAATGTATAAGGCAGTACAAGTAAATAACATTGCCAATTCTGCAATATTTTAAAACCTGGCAAGAGTTTGGGTTTTGGGGTCTACTGGTTCCAAGACTATGCCGTTTTTGGTGTTGGTTGGGGTGGCACTGTACCAGACAGATCTGGTATACAGTCTGGGCAATTCCTATACTCTGACTTCTTGTGATTACCCAGCTTGATGCAGAAACAAGAATGACTCACTTGTATGCAAACAATCTTTTATTCAAACCCCAAATTCTCTTCACAGTTTTCTTCCGGCAAGGCCTACTCCCTTTAGATGCAAAGAGGAGCGATAACAAGATTAAAGCAAACCTGGCTGCAAGCCAATTGTGTGTTCTGCAAGCCAATTTATACCAGGATAGAACTCAAATAAATAAATAAGTGCTAGTGCTGACTTGAAGCAATCTATCATGCCACAATTTGAAACATGAGGTTTGCAAAGAGTTTGCCTTGTCCCTGGAAATCATCCTTTTTCTCTCTACACTTTTCCCTTCATTTCTCTATACTCAGTATAAATTGCTTGGCATAACGCAATGTTTTAGGTATCTGCTACTTTAAATACTGGCTTTGAAAGTGCAGGATATAAAGTGGAAAATAAAATATTTAATTTTTTTACAAAAATAAAAAAATAAAAAATATTTTATTTTATTTGATGAGACACGGTGAATCAGCGAGTAAGGCAGCTGAGCTCGTCGATCAGAAGGTTGACAGTTCAGCGGTTCAAATCCCTAGTGCCATGTAATGGGTGAGCTCCAGTTACTTGTTCCAGCTTCTACCAACCTAGCAGTTTCGAAAGCACATAAAAAGGCAAGTAGAAAAAATAGGGACCACCTTTGGTGGGAAGGTAACCGCATTCCATGCTTTAGTCATCCCGGCCATATAACCACGGAGATATCTTTGGACAGCGCTGGGTTTTTGGCTTTGAAACGGAGATGAGCACCACCGCCTAGAGTCGGAAACAACTAGCACATATGTGCAAGGGAAACCTTTACTTACTTTAAACTAGCTCTTTTTGAATTTCTTTGAAAGAAGCCTCCGAACTCCTATCTCTGACTTCTTCTTTTTAAGAGCAACTGCAGTGTTTATTTCAACAGGTCAAGTCTCTGACTTCTATAGGGAAAGAAAACAAAATGGGAATTGCAGCTATCAGTATGAATACCAGGTCAGTATAAATCCCCTTATGCATATTCCAATACCAGACTGTGTTTTTATAAGATAAGGAACCATTTTATATTAAGAAGACAGTTTCATTATATGGCTCTATCTTCTGTTGACAAACTCAAAGAAACTACAACAAAAGAGAGGACAAACGAATCTGTTTTGACTATTTAGAATGTCAGAATTTTGGATCATCAAATTTAGAGCTATCACTTGATTTGTAACAATTTTCAATAGGTTTCTCTAATCTCTTCCATTGCAACTTTCTGAATGATTCAATAGTGCTAACATTTATATATTGTTGCTATGAAGGCATTTAAGGCATCCTCATGTCTTCTTCAGTTGTGCTTTCTCCTTTTCTACACCATATAAATTTACCGTCTCCTTATTTAGCAGGCACATTTTGGAGATGTATTTTTCTATTAAAATTGCATGTTTGCTGTTTTCTTTCACATATGGAAGTTTGTACCATGGTTGAATTTTTTGCATATATATGAGGTACTGGACAAGTCAATCCTCAATCACATAAACTCATGGGATGACTTTGGACAAGATACCATCCCTCAAGCCCAAGCCCACAAATTTGTTTTAGAAGGGGAAAATAAACAAGGAGGCACTATCACGGGCATCCGTGGAGGCACGAAAGATGAACGCATCTAATTGGGCCATATATATTGATACTGCATTGAGCTCTTGGAGAAAAGGTACTTATAAATTGAGGCAAACGCAATGGCATTTAAGAATACAATTAAACAAAGATCACACACAATTCTGAAAAGTATATTGTTCTTCAGGAATATATTTGTACATATTTTATTTTCCACTTTATATTCTGCACTTTCAAACCCAGTATTTAATCTAAATTTCTCTAGGAAGTCCTTTATCTAGGCAATAGCCAAGATCTTGGATATTTTCAAGGGCCAGTCATAACACCTGATATATTTATGCAGTTTTCAATACCCCTGTTGTTTGGAAAAGACTTTCCAGCTCTTTGGAAAGTGGCTATTTGGTTCCTTGGCTTGGCTTACCTGAATAGCATCAGCAAGAAGAAAAATTAGTACTATACTGTGGAGACATTAAAAGGGTAAGTGCTTTCAGCTCACTACAGTGTTGTTATCTGCCATGACAAAAGATTACCAGGTCTTGAGATGGGCATCCCGCTGCTTCTATTGGCTCTGACGGTCCAGAATGAACTTTGCTAAATCAGCAAACCAGCTAAAATAAACAATGACAATGTTTCATGATTTCTTGCATTTTCTCTCCTTCACTATCTGCACAAGCTGCTTAAGGCAACATATTAAAAATGTTGGCATCTTGCTCCATTGCACAAGGATTGAGGATGGGGATGCTATCAGAGAATTGCTTGGTGGCAATGGTGGTGCTTGGCTATTTCCATTCTTGACTATCAGTTAACATTTAAAAAGCTGATTCTGCAGCTGAGAGCAGTTGTCAGAAGCAAGGACATAAACCTGTTTGATTGTCTTTGCAGCCAGAGAAGAAATTGAAAAAAACCTAGCTTCAAGGTACAATTCAGAGGAGTCAATAAATAAATAATAAATAAAAATATACAGAGCAAGGCCATATTGAGTCAAGAATGGTCTGGCAGTCATGTTTTTATTTATTTATAACACTTAAACATGTTTAACTATATAGCATTTATAGAGCTCATAACAAATGATTTAGGGGCCAAAGCCCACTGTAATAACATCGCAAAAAAGCATGAAGGGTTGTAAATATTATCTTGTGCAGCTTCTTCTCCCAAAATATTACACTCCTTACCAGAGCATACAAAACATTTGCTAGGCCAATCCTCGAATACAGCACATCTGTTTGGAATCCACACTGCATATCTTGCATTAATACAATCTAATGTGTACAGAAATATTTCACAAGAAGAGTCCTCCACTCCACTGCTCGCAACAAAATACCTTATGCCACTACACTTGAAATTCTGGGTTTAGAAAATTTAGAACTACACTGCCTTCAGTACGACCTAAGCATAACTCATAAAATCTACTACTTCACCTTCAACCACAACAATACATATTACCTAATATGTAATTGACAAAATAAATAAATAAAAATAAAATAAAATATTTCAAGCATAATAATTAACCAAGCACATTACACAGGTAGTGCTTCACTTACTAACACAGTTGAGTTCAAAATTTCTGTTGCTAACTGAAACAGTTAAGTGAGTTTTCCTCCAGTTTACAACCTTTCTTGCCACAATTGTTAAGGAGATTGCTGCAGTTGTTAAGCTAGTGATATGGTTGTTTAGTGAATCTGGCTTCCTCATTGACTTTGCATGTCATAAGGATAGTAAAAGGTGATCACTGCAACCATCATAAATATGAACCAGTTGCCAAGCATCTGAATTTTGATCACATGACCATCGGGATGCTGCAATGGTTGTAGGTGAAAAATGGTTGTAAGTCAATGTTTTCACCACAATTGCAACATTAAACAGTCTCAAAAACAAATGGTTGTAAATTGTTGAGTACCTATAGTTTGCTGTATTATGACAAACCCAATCCAATGATAGCTCAAGATATTGTGAAAATTGGGAGAAATATGCTCACAAAGTAAATTTAGGGTTTTTTCCTATTGTAACAACTTGACTATTGCTGAAAATCACTTAGAATTCCTTCTATAAACCAATTGAAAATTCTATTATGCATCAATATGAACAACAATTTGATATTGAAGAATGGAATTTAATTCAAGTTGGACATCAGAACCATATTGCATCCAAAGTTTGGATTTCACTTAACCTAAGGCTTTGATATATTGACTGATTCATTAAAAATGATATAATTCTTAGATTAGACATAAACATTAATTCTTTATCTGAACCTATGATTCATATTTTACTATTGTTTTAGTTACTGAATATCAGCTTGATTTTAATGTATTTAAGAAGTCTGAAAAGAGATACAAGATACTTTAATATGCACATGAGTTTAGTGTTATTTTGAATTTTTATTTAATTTTATTTTGCCTTTATTTGTTTTATTTTTTGCCATCCTTTCAAACTATACTATATTCTTGATTGAAGCTTCTCCCTCTGCTTGGTTATCTGTGTTTCTGAATAAGAAAATTATAGCTTTCAAATATCCTACCTCTTTCCATTAATGCTTAATTTTTCATTTCAGGGACATTCATTCAGGGAAAACATCCCAATTCTCATTCTATTTTACATATAAAAACCACATCTGTATTTCTACACGTGAGACTAATATATCTAAATATTGTACTAATTTGAAGGGGAGGTCTTTCCTCTAAGGGAAAATTATGTGTGCCTGGATATGAGTCAACTTCCATCAAATTTATATTGGTGACCAAATTGGAGACCGTGTAATAATCTACAGTTGGCATATAGAACTTGGTATAATAAATTTGACAGAGAAATTCAGTTTGCAGCCTCTTTTGAAACTTGTAGATCAAAGCAGTTGGCCAATCTAGCTAAGGGTAAACCTGCAAAATTACAGAGCCATCCTTGGTATTTGAATATTAGAATTCTTTTGTAAAGCCTGCAATATGCCCCAAATCATTATACTGCCATGTCCTGGTTCAATTTCAGTTTCAACAATTTAAGAGGCAAGCAGATTCATTATGCTATTTCTGTAGGGTTCAACCAATTTCAAAAACATCAGTCAGATAAATTGTACTTAATTCATTTCGTTTAGATGGGAAGTATAAGTAACACATTCACCCGTTGATGTTTGTCATAAACATTTATCCATTGTCATCTGAGGTCAGCAGCTGTCAGCACCAAGTATGTAATAGAAGTTATATAGTGAATACTAATACAGTTAAGAAAAAAAACACACCACCCCTTCCAGCTATAAATGTATTCCATTTGCAGTGAAGATAATAGCATTACTTTGTGTAGTAAATTTTAAAAGTGTATCTTAAAATTCAAAGAGAAGTAATAGGAAGGAAGTTCCTGAGTCAATCAATGACTTAAAATTAGACACTACTGTATCTAGACAGTAATGAGACAATTGAGGTATTCAAAGGTGAAATTGTTAATCTATTAAAATATTCAGCCTGAATAAACTTGTTCCCATAATGGGGAAGAAAGCCAATTCAAACTAGTTTAATAACAAAGAATTTAAGACAAAATGAAATTATAAGCTCATGGGTTTGACATCTGACATCTGTAAATGGGTAGAACTCATTTGACTTCAAATACCTGAAGAAAAATAGTAGAACAAGCATTAATGAGAAAGAATCAAAATAGATCTAGCAAAGCAAAGTCCTGCCTTACCCTCATCAATTTTGTAAAATTTCTTGAGAGGATCAGCAGACTTGAATACCGAAGTAATCCCATAGGCACGGTACTGTGAAACTTCCAAGAAACAGCTATAAAAGGGCAGATTTAATTAGATGTCATAATGGGTATATTTATCAAAGCATACATCCACACAGTGATATGAAAGAAGTGTAATTATGACCTTTGTTATTCTTAATATTTAACTTTAGATACAGTATACTACCTTGGGGACATAATCATACCTTCAAAGCATGCACTGAACTTAAGTTGGTAAATCTATATATATATATAAGTGAAATACCACTCACTCACTGACTCATTATCACCAGAGCTCGAAAACCGTTACAGCT
>JANHFP010003650.1:58209-87562 GCA_032468135.1 Calamaria suluensis
GAGGAGCCAGTATTTTAATAAATTAACCCAGTCTCTGGCCAATAGGACTTAGTAAACGCCCACTGCTTTGGACTCCCACGCAGACCAAGGAAAACACCGTTCAGGTGAGTACAACGTACATTCTACACAGTAAGTCTGATGTTCTTCTGAAGTGATACATTCCAGTCTATTTTCTATTTGGTGACTTCCAGAATTGTCCTTCTACATTCTTGACATTTCTGCTCTGACATTCCACATGTATGTGGTTTACTGTACATATCTTTGCAGCATTAAATTTTCCTTTTGGCTATGAGCATATCAGCAGGTGCTCATTCAGCTTCCACATTATAAACATTGGTGCTTTTCTTGCTTACCTGCTACTTGTTCTTCCTGAGTATCTTGATGGGTACTTCCTAAATCGTGTGTGTGAGTGAACTTTCTGTATCATAGTGCTGACATTGGCCTTGTGAATGTCCATTGGCTTCTGTGCAGGATACTGAAATGGGTCGTCATTTCCTTCCCCAGTCTTCAAACAGTTTGAAATCTGAGGGAAACATTTCTTTTATCCCTTGGACTTTTTAAAAAGTTCATTTTGGAAAAATAAATAATTGGACTTTGTTCGCATAAGATATAAGCCATGGTTTGCTAATTGTAATGGTAATGATCTTGCATGTTCAGCAAGGTAAGCCATAAACAGTTTAAAATCACAGTGCCTAGATTTGGACAGGCCATGTTTTGGCCTAGCATCATGTGTAGAACTAACTTTTATATCAAACCTTATGGAAAAGCGTTCATTTTTGCATACATATTCATAGCCAGAAATGAAATGTTATATATTACATTCTGGGTATGTAATGTATGTATTTATAAATATGCACATATACTAATTTTAGAAGTGACAAACCTTGTGAAAGGGTCCCTGCTAAATTATCTGTAGAGCTGTGCTCGACAAAAATATTAAATTCAAGTATCATATTTTGCACATATCATGCAGCAAAGATTAAATAGGTAGAAAGATATATTTTATAGATTATTTTTGACTACATTTGAAAATTGTATACAGTATGCTTCCCTTAAGAGCCCAAGGCAGCAACTTCAAGTTCAATCTCTGCCTTTTGCAGAGAGACATCAAATATTAGAACTGAAAAAGATGCTGGTTTGGTTCACATGCCAAGCAAACCAAGCAAAGAATAAGATGCAGGAATCCAGCTATTGCAAATGGTAAAGAGTGGCTTACGACTTAGTATGTTGAGTGAAAGCCACCTAGAAGGAGTGGTAAAGGTATGTTAAATACCCTTTTTGCTAAAGAGATCCATCTGATGAAAACCAGAGGACAAGCTTTTTCAACTGGCTCATACTCTGTGGAACACCATCCTTCCTAAGGCAAGGTTAGCCCCATCCCTACCAGCCTCAGAGAAAGCCCTTAAAACACACACACATATATATAGTTGTATTATATTTAGGATGTTGTCCATTCTCCTGTTGACTTGGTTTTTATTTATGTTTGTTTTTAATATTTAACTGTTTTATTTTATGCTGCCTAGAGTCACATTAAAGAGATGGGCAGCCTTATAAATTTGCTAAATAAATACATGAAATTTATTCAGTTAACTCTGTTCTTAAAAGCCATTTCTATGTTGATAAAATGTGTGTGGTGGTGTCCAGAGGTACAGTAATCTACAGCTAGTGTAGCAGTTTTCTACATATAAATCTGCTAGGCTTAAAAGCCTGGTAAAGAAGCACATTGGATTTTGTAGGTGATTCACGAGTTCATTCAATATTCCCCTTAGGAGCTCTCTGCCTTCTATTATAGTGAAACAGTGACACAAAGGATTTTTTAAAGGGATGATCTTTATTTTATGTTTCTTGTTATCTATTCCTCCCAAAGCATAATATACATGGTATGTAAGATCCATCTTATTTTTGTAATACCTTTGGGTGAATTGGGTTGAGCTGTGTCTGGCCCAGGATCACTAGATGACTGAAAAATGTGTTGAGCCCTAATCGAACAGTTCACTCATTAAGCAGGGACCTTTGTCACTGATAATTGTTGATTGTGCGTAGAGTTATAACAGACTGTCATGAGAGAATCTTTGCTGAGTGAAGGGGCTTTGCCTGCTTTTCCAATTGCTGCTTCTTCCGACGACCAGCTGTGCTTTAGAAGCTGTTTTTAGGCCCAACCAGAGAGCGAACTAATGTGCTGAATGAAGCTGACCAGGCTAAGGAGTAGCCAGGTGAATACTTAGTAGGCAGAATTTTTCCTCCCCAAAAACTAAGGTGTGTCTTACACTCCCGTATGTCTTATACTGCAAAAATATGGTAGGTAACCATTTGAAGTTACGACAGTGGTGCTGAAAAAAGGACTTTTGATATGTGCCCAAAGTTACGGTCATCACAACTTTTGGGGAGGAAAACAAGAAAAAAAAATCTGCCTCTGCCTCTCAGCAATTTGCCTCCTTGCAGAAAACAGCAAACAGCCTGGTCAGCTTCAACACAGCCTGATTTAGCACAAGCAGCTGATTGGCAGTTGGATCTGCCTCCTGGAATATGGCCTATCAGCTGTTCCAGGCTGCAGGGATTGCCACCGCCCATCGCTGCTGTCACCACCCATTGCCACTGCTGCCTATTGCCACCTCACTGCCTCCCACTTTTGGTCCCCATGCGCCCCATTTTTGTCCTGTTCCAGGTGGCAGGGATAGGTGGCAACGGCGGTGATTGGCAGTGGTGATCCCCGCTGCCTGAAACAACTGATAGGCCATATTCCAGGAGGGAGATCCAACTGCCAAATCAGCTGCTAATGCTAAATTAGGCTGTGCGGAAGCTGACGAGGCTGTTTGCTGCAAATAGGCAAATTGCTGGGAGGCAAAAGCCGAAGGGTGGGGTCCGGCTGGTGGATCGGGCTTTGGCAACATTAGCTCTGTAAGACGCAAAGACATTTCCACCCACTTGGGGGGGAGTGCGCCTTAGACACCAAAAAATATGGTACTTGGCAGTTTACTCACAGAACACGGTGTGTGTGTGTATGTGTGTTTTCAGACCTGTCTATCTCGCTCTCTGATTTATGCCCTTTTGGCGCCCCCTGCACCTGCCTTGTAGGACGGTAAGTTGCCCCAGAACTGTGTGTCTCTGAGGCTATTTGTCATGCCTCAGGAAGACTCAGTCACCCTAATGTACCCCAGCAAGTGGTAGCAAGCATTCACCCATCTGTCTTCTCTCCCAGTTTCCTGCACTGGTCTTTTACCTTTGGCATCCATCCACTGGGGCCAAAGGAGAAGCACCTCCATTCCTTTGTTGTCCCCTTTTCAGACTCACAGTTACTCTGGTATCCCAGGCATTCCTACTTTTCTGTCTTCCTGCATATAACTCCCCCATCCTGCTGCAGCAGTCCAATGCCAAGCTGCAGTGCCCATGAAGCCCCTGCAAGCATTTGACCAACTGCCTTCTCTTCCAGTTCCCCATGCTAGCCGTTTGCCTTTTGCACCCAGTCTCTGTGGCCAAAGAAGAAATGCCTTATTGTCTTTGCTGTCTCAATTGCCCATGAACATTCCTTACAAGTATCTATGCTTTCAAAATGTTGCACTGTCTTTGGAAACCTTCAGGAACAACAGCTGGGCACAAAAGGCAACAAGTCAGTGCAAGGAATCGGGAGAGAAAGCAGCTGCATGAACAAATGCTTGGTGGCACTTGTTGAAGTTTCATGGGTGCTGTAGCTTGGCACTGTGCTACTGGGGTGTGCTGGAGAGCCATATATAGAAGTGTTTGCTGGAGAAGCAGGAGTGCCTAATGGAGCATGGTGGCTATGAGTTCGAAATGGAGGCAGCAAGGCACTTCTGCTTTGTCTATGGATGACACATGTACATGTATTAGAATGTGTGAATGACCTTGGGGGACTAAGGGAAAAAGATTCTGCCTAGGAAATCATCAGACAAGAGGAAGGGGGCCTCCAAGGTCTTGATAGAGGAATAAACTTAGGAAGGACTTGGTCTGATTGATCAAATGGTTAAAAGTGGCAGTGGGAAGTTTGGATCTTCAGACTTGCAAGATCCTGTTAATGAAGACTTACAATAAAGTAGAATTATCTCATCAAGTCGTATTTCCTTTCTGGCTTACCTGAGAGGGCTGACAGACGGTGTGGAGAACTGAGAGGGAAGGCACATAGGCAAGCTTTTAGCATAAATTGACAGGTGATAAAACTGCAAAACACCTGGCCTGGGGAAGAGGAAAACCATGGCTCTTCCAGTAAGCCAGTAGGGCCGGCAAGAGCTAAAGTTTTTAAGGCATTCCTAAAGGATGACAGTATCCAGGCTCTTAAAAAACCCATCTTTCCTCTATGACACAGGTGTCAAACTTATGGTATCATGTTACCATCATGTGACGTTTCACGACATTTTCCCCATTCACAGTGTGGGCAGAGCCTGCACATGGCACATCCAGGCCGTGGGCCGCCATTTTGACACCTCTGCTCTGTGACTTTCATGTGACATACAGTATTTTCCATTTACTTTTGTCATTATAATATCTCTGTAAGGTGTAATGGGCTGATCTATGATTATTTCAGATGTCATTTGTTAGAAACTTTTACAACATACAAAAGATATAAACTTTCATAAGCCTCATTTAATTTAATCAGATGCAACAGAGTGATATAGGATTTATACTGGGATGAGTTGGGGATGAAAGACAAAACAAATAGTTATTCAGATGAAGTTTACGCATAAGAGAGTACAGGGAACTTCTCAATTAACTTATAAGGTTGTTGAGCCCTTCAGATTCATCAAACTTGCTGTGTAGGTTACAGCAGCTGAAAACATTCTGAGAACAGATCTTTTCATTTTTGTTTTCCTTAATTGGTATTTATGATATGTGAAAGAACAGTTTTTTGTAAATGCACTGAGGTGGAATGAATGTGACTTGATATTTTTGAATATCAGTTTCCAGTAGGCATAAAAGTTCAATGATTGATATCCCTTGATATCCTATAATTGTGTCAAGGTAAATTGCTGACCAACAAGTATGCAGCAATTACTTGATTTGTGCAGTCTGAGTTCATGTTGACAGCTTGACCCTTTTTTACTGTTGCCAAAGATTTAATACTGTAGTTTCATTTTACTCATATGTGATTTGAGCATAATGTTTACAATACTTGTTAAATCTTTAGTATTGGGTGTTGGTTTCACCAGTATGAAAGAAAGAGCGCAAATGATTGCTGGATTGTGCAAGAAAAAAATAACATACTGCCTTTTATTATGTGGTTGAGCTGGACATACATGTTTTGGTAAAAACAAGTGGAAGATATCTGATTGAAATGCTGCCTACCATAACTTATTTCGGGCAACTGGCTTTTTCATTATTATTTATACTTGTCCTATTTTATATAGTTGTAGTAAGGATAAATTAATTATATTTAAGAAAAGTACTTTAACACTCCAAAACCCTTGATGGGCAAAGTATATTGTAAGTTTTTATGCTTGCTTACTACTACAGTAGCAAATATCATTTTTAAAAGTATAGGGTTTTTTCCCACACTGGGAAAACATTTATCCTACTGCCCAGAAGCTGGCAACTGGCTTTCTTGTTTTTTTTCTTTGAAGATGTTTCGCTTCTCATTCAAGAAACTTGTTCAGCCTTGACTGGATGGTGGGGAATGGAAGGCTTTATATTCCTTGCAGACAGCTGTTCATTTGCATCCTTTTAAACTACAGGCGTTGGTGAAGCACTTGGACATTATCTATGTCTTCAGGGTCACCCGAGTAGCGCTGATGGTTCCCGTAGTCTGCAGTTTTTACTCCCAACACCATTTGAAGGGTGTTCATCCCAAATTGCATAGCTAAAAGTCTATGGAGAATTTCAGTCATCCAGCCCATGGTTGTCCCAAAGGTGCTTATTGAGGAGGCAACTGGAATTTCAGCACTTTTGGGACAACCTACCTGGATGACTGAGAAGCTCTATAGATTTGCCCTACTGAAGTACCTATCCTGCGTGCAGTTCCTTTAAATAAGGAATTGTATTTGTAGGAGTGAGGTACACATTTCTATTCCTTAATGCGTTGCTGGGCTCGTTTCATTTTCTCCATCTTTGCGTGACGCTTCGAAGGGGCATGGCCCCTGATACTTCAAGAGCCGCCTCTTTTTACCTCAAGGCTGAGGCCGGGCGGGAGGGGCTTCCCCGCATCAGTTTTTCATCATAAAAGGAGGCAGATTCCCCAGGTCAGTGGGCGTGGCCTCGCGCCAGCTTTTCTCCTTTTAGCCTATCAGGGCGAGCCTCTGTGTGACGGACGCCGGCTGAATCCAATGGAGCCGCGGCGAGGAAAGGTTGGGGGTTTAGTCGCAGTGTAGATAGGAGCGGTGCGACGCTGGGGAGGTTTTTGTTCCGGGCCCTGCCGCGGCCATCTTATGTCAGTGCAGGCCGGAGGAGGAAACAGCAGCAGCGCAGAGCGGTGACTCGGCAGCAGCGGCGGCCGCGGCGGGGCCTGACACAGCCTCATTGGTAATCTTTGGGGCCTTCCCCCCCCCTCCCGTCGCCTATTTCCCTAGAAACAGAGGAACATTCCAAAGGAATCTGGTCTCCATAGAAACGTCTCCCCCTCCTTTTGTGTAGCGTTCCTTCTTCCAAGCCGGCAAGGCCTAAACCACGTCTCGCCGGCAAGTAGCGTTATGGCCAACTGCTCCTCGTCTTTCCTCCCCCCGCTTTCCCTGCCGGGGATTCCCAGCTTTCCTTTCCCTTCCAACGCCCGTTTTCTGAGGCCGTCTGGTGCCAGGCTGCCCTCTAGCTGGGACACCTCTCCCCGTTTAAAGCCTTTGCGCTGCATTTTCAGCCCATTCAGAGAGAGAGAGAGAAAAAAATTGCCCCCTTTCTCGCTCTCTCCTTCCTTTCGCCCCTCAACTTCCCCCCCTCTTCTATAAATGGTGGAATAACTCGCGTTTTCCCAGCAAAGGATTTGTGACTCTTCTTGGTCTGGCCGTTCCTGAAGGTTGGGGGGGACGGGGTGGGGGAGAAGTGGAAAGTGTGGACTGCCGTTAGCTGCTGTAAATTTCTCCTGTCCGTCCCCCGTCCCCGGCTGAAGTTGGGAGGGGGGGGATGCGGGCTTGAGAAAAGAAGAAGAGCCCGAATAAAAAGTCCCCGGGGAAAGGGGGAGGTTAGTCACCTGGACGTAAATGTTGCGTTAGGAGTGTGGGAAGCACTGCGAATTGTTGGGGTGGGTTCTTTCAGCGTCTATCCTAACGGTATTTTGTGGAGAGGCCGTATCGTGCTCCGTTATTACAGTATTTTTCCATTTACTGAGGGAGTTACAAATGAGATAAAGCAGAATCACAGCCATGCCAGTAAGATGGCAAGCAGATTTTTGAAAGATTTTTTTCCCCTCTCCTGGGAGGAGTCTAGGGAAATGTGATTCTTCAGGATTATATACAATCCAGTTGACTTTTAACATCTCAGTATTTATTCCCAAAATGCATAGATTTCACTGACAAAAATGACTAATTTCCCCCCTCAGTTTTCCACTGACTTTCTCTACCACTGGGATTGGTTTTTCCAAGAATTTTAAGAATTGCTATCTGGGTTTTAAGGATTTTTTTTTTTTGGAGAAGGCTGTATATTATTGAAAGTAGGGAATGCAGACAGAACAGGTACTGTAGTTTTGTATCTCACTACTTTGTATATTAAAAGGGATATGTTAAGAATTTTGAGGGAATCAGGGCAGTTGCCCTTTTATGTATCTCTGGGTGTGTCTTAGAATCACATTGATCTCTGTCTTGTAATCCTAACTACCTGAAATAATATAGCCCTTATTCTTCGTATTTGTCTGCCTGGGCATGTGTGTCATGGGGCAGCTTGAATGTGATTTTGGTAAATCTGACTAAACTGATTTGTGACTTAATTGTCTTGCACAAGTAGTTTAATTAAAAGATTGCCCTGTTTAACTCTTATCCTTTATTGGTAGTCGTTACTTAAAATGTATACTGTAATTGACTGGCTATATCTTATATGTCCAATACACATTGACAGTATGCCAGGTCAAGTTTCCATGGCAATTATTTTTGTAACTTATTTCTTCAGATACTGTAATTTTAACTTGGGATAGCTCTAAAGAGGAAGAAAGCATGGAATGTTTTCATTCATGGTTTCTGGGTTTTTAGTAGAAAAGCTCAGAACTTCATATCAAATCAGAATTATCTGTGTATTTGAACTTTCCTTCTTCATGTAGGGCAAAACTTTTTAAAGTGTATTATCTCCAATTCTGTTTTATGCTTTCTTTTATAGACATCAAGAAGTTTGGAAACTGAACTCCAGATAGGATTCTGAAACTAATTTTGGCATTTATATAAAATCCTGGGACATTGCCTTTGTTTTCCTTTTTGTTACTTTCTTTTCATTACCTCACAATTAATTTTAAAATAATAATAATAGTAATAGTAATAGTAAGTGTATGTCTTTGTAGCCTATGCCTTTCAACAGACATACCAAACCTCAGGCGTTAAGCATTTTAAGGGATCTGTTCTGACAAGGCATAGGACTTGTGGTTGCTAAATTTAGACAGTCCATCAAACTCATATGCTTTTTCATAATATGGTATTTGTGCCCATTATTATGCCTTTACAAGTTCTTCTCAAACCCCAATCAAAAAAATTAACAAAGATTAAATATAAGTTTATATGTAAAAACTAACCCTAATGAAGCTTTGTTCCAAAGTTGTGAAATTTTACAGTCTAATCTTCAGCATTGATAATTTTTATTTTATTTTTAATCTGGCTTTTGTCTCTCTTATTTTTTGACTGGCAATTTTATTTTTGGAATCAGTTTTATCTAGCATTTGACAAATGTACCAATTTCCAAAATTGTCAATCATGGAACATATTGAGCCAATGGAAATGGACATTTGTTAGATGGAAAGTCCTCAGATGGACTACATTTCACCTTGACTTTATGGCAGAGATTATTGTATTTGTGCTAGGTCTTTTTAACTCCCCTTTTCTTCTGAAGCAAATCTGATATGATTGGTTGATCATTACATAGAATATTACTGTTTATTGCTTTACTGAACTATAACGATAGAACTCAACTTCTAGTGACTACATGGGCACCTCTGTTTTACATTGTTTGCTCCAAGTCACAGCTATTTATTTCACCATTGTAATGTTTGTCTCATGTTTTGCACTGTGCCTACTTCTTTCACATAGCAAAGTTATCAATACATACAGTTACCAGAGCTTTTGTTTTTTTAGCCAGCTTGTCACAGAACCTGATTTTTATGTTTAAGGAAGGATTAGAACATATGTTCTTCCCATTCCCAGTCCAGCATCATAATGTCAACATCACAATGGCTCTTATAATTTATTCTACAGCTACTTATATTTAATGTCATTCTTTGTTACTGCTTTTTTCTCACCCAGTTCAAATAAGAGTAAATGCTTTTAGGGGGAAGTACCATATAATGTACTATATATATTTTCATAGGAGATTTATCAAGATTAATATAAATATATTAATTTGTTAAAATGACTTATAAAGTGTTTGAAATTAATATATTATAATTGGTTGTTCCTGTTGCTCTTCAAGCTTACAAAGAAACAAGTTTTATATTTTGATTCTGTGTGTTTCAATTAACTCAGGTGGAAAAACTTTGGGCTTTTTGAATGCCCATTAAAATGGATATATTTGTTAATAACTATGCTTGTCCCAAAACTATCCTGCAGACTCTAGGGTCATAAGTCAGTATGGTGGGAATAGCAACTATTCTTTTTCAACTATTCTTTTTTAATTTGAATTTGTATGACATTTTCCAGTACGCCCTTGTGGATTTCTAAAGTAGCAATGATGACTGATATTTAATCTAGGACAGGGGTGTCAAGCTCTCGGGCTGGATGCGTCATGTGCTGGCCACACCCAGTTTAACAAAGGAAAAAAGTCACAATACATCATACCATGAAGATGTAAATTTGACACCCTTGTTCTAGGAGGTAAAAAATTTCATTCATTATATGTGGAAATTCTTCCATAATTTGTAGGATAATTTTAGAGTTAAATTATTCTTTATTCAAGATAATTTCCTTTGCCTTTTTCTGCTTTTTATTCTACTTCAGTAATTTCTGCTAGAAAATTACTACAGATATAACTTTGGAGATGTGAATATAGTAAAAGTTATCTTTGAGGACTTATTAGTACTGTTTGATAACCTTTTAGTTCAGTGAATGTACTTGCTAAATAAAAATTGTCATTCTTATTAGAGATATACGGCTTAAACAGCACACTAAAAAAATTGCTGAAGCCAGTGCTCACTTGATTTTATTAATCAAAAAGCTGACAGTTGTAGTTTCTTCAATGGTCCCTGCATAAAGGATGGATTAACTTTTAAGTAATGGAAGCTGTCCTTGCCTGGGCTTCATAGTTGTAATGCTGAGCAAGTTAAGTCCAGTTGTATGCCTCAGTCAGCAGTGTCTTTTTATAGTATAGGATGTTTCTCTCTCTCCCCCAAATAGCCTCAAAATTCACTTCAGAGAGGTACAAATTGGTATGCCCTTTATTTGCAGGGTCTAATTTGTTTACAATGAAACAATTATATTACTATATATACTATATATGATTATATAACAACCAATAATTATTGAACCAGCAGATCAACTGTCAGTATCGGAAACATAACAATGGAACACATGGTCTCAAAAAAAATCTTGTCTGATATAGCCATAACTTGGATGTAACAGGAATGTTCTTTCTTCAAAAGCTGAACAGAAAAACAGTTTGTAACTAATTATAATTTAATTTTTATATGATAATTTTTTCCTGATTATGGCATTTGTTACCATAAATCAGAATTGTGATTTAACTCTGTAAAAGTCTTCCTTTCATTTTTTTTCTTTTTTACTTCATTCTGTTGATATTTTTTACTCTACATTGCCTAAGGCTCCCCCCACCTATTTTTTATGAAGTAGTAAAAACCTTGTTGATCTTGTATATATTCTTACACATATTGAGAAAAGAAAAGATTATATATACTCCCTAATTTTTGTTGGCCTGATTTTGATTTGAAATTAGTTGTTTCCTACTGGTCTATTGGTGCTCTTTTCCAGATTGCTTCTCTTCAATCTGGAAACTAACTTACTGTTGACATTTCCTTACTGGATGATTGGATATGATATATTCTTTCTCAAAAAGAACAGAAATTGTATTTCTGCTAAAGGAAGTAAAATGTTACATTGGCATGGAACATGGATAACTGCAGTCATTTTACAGTTACATGGAACAAGAAATCCTTCCTCTTTAAGATCTGTTTTTATAAGCAGATAGGAAAGATTACAGGTAGTCCATGATTTATGATCACAATTTAGCCACCATTTCTGATGCTAAGTGAAACATTTGTTAAGTGATTTTTTTGCTCCATTTACGACCTTTCTTGCCACAGTTGGTAAATGAATCACTGCAGTTGATAAGTTAGTAACACAGTGGTAAAGTGAATTTGGCTTCCCCACTGACTTTGCTTATAAGAAGGTCATGTAACCCAAGGAACCATCATAAATAAGAGTCAGTTGCCAAGCATCGGAATTTTGATTGTGTGACCATGGGGATGATGCAACGGTTGTAAGTGTGAAAAATGGCCATACTTCACTATTTTTCAGTTGTGTTGTAACTTTGGTCACTAAACGAACTGTTATAAGTCAAGGACTACCTGTACTTATATAACCCTAAAATTATATATAAAATTGGGAGGAAAGGTGGTAAATAAGTATTAGCTAGCTAACATAAGGTTCAAGGTTTGCTTATCTTGGAGCTAGCATAATAGTTTCTTTGGTTTGAGAACCATTGCAATTATTGAACCAGTTATTACTTTTCCCTTTCAGGCTGTAATTTCTTAAAACAGGTCCAGAGTAATATTTTGGCTGCTAAAACAAGTAGTATCAGCACTTTAACCTAGCATCTGGCTAACATGTATATTTGATTATGATTTTCTTTTGACTGAGGCAATTCAGTCATTTGTGTCTAACATGATAATATATCATCATTGAGCAGGCTGTATGGTGTGGGTTTTCATTAATTAAACTTAGCGTATGGCAAAAGAACTGGATGCTCTTTTGAAATGGATGCTCATTTATTGAGCTCTTGTGAGAGAGGGCTTGCAGTAATAAAAGGATTGTAAACTGATTTTCTAGGATGAATAGAGCTGATAATGAGATGCTGAATTCATACACAACAAGAATAAATGTAATATCAGTGGATGGATTTAAATAGGCCATAGGTAAAGCTGTAGGATTCAATTTAATAATCTTGTTCTTACCTGTTTAAGTAAGCATATCATTAGGAAGAAATACGGAAATGCTTTCTACCAATGAATTTGTGGTACAGGTAGATCTCTACTTATGGTCATAATTGAACTCAGATTTATGGTCATAAATTGTAGTCAAAAACAGGCATCATGTGACCAGCCTGGATATCTCTCTCCTCCCCCCCCCCCAATTGCAACAGTCGTTAAGTCAGTCAATTTTCCCCAATGGGATTTTTTTTTGCCAGAAATGAAATAAATGTCAGAAGTTGACCAACAAGACCACAAATTGTGGTCACAACTGCAGGATGCTGCAAAAGATCATAAATCAAACAATGGCCAGGTGCCTAAAGTGTGATCATATGACTGGGGTATGTGTGTAAATAGCCTTTGTACCTTGGAAAACAGTTGTAAATAGCTTTTGGGTTGTCCATCATAATTTTGAAAGGCCATTAACTGGTCATAAGTTGAGGACTACCTGTATTTGATAGTGAACATTTCTTTCATGCTTTTTCCTACCTGCATTTACCACTCTAAATGGTTATATGTTATAAAATTGGAATCTGTTAGGATAATTGCAAAAAAGAGTACTAAGTATATGTTCTGATTATTAGGATTATTCCTATTATAAGTATTTGTATTTACTCAGAATTAGTATACTAGCATACTTAATAAATATTGATATGTAGATAAATATTAATATGCAGATACCGGAATAAAATAAATGGATGGATAAAATAAAAAAAACTCATTTAGGATTAATGTTTCTTATTCTTAGGATCAACAATGCGAATTTTTCCAAGTGAATAAAATGTCTACACATTGCAAAATCTAGGTATTGGACTATCAGTTTAAATTTTTGAAGTTCAAAGTTTGCTTTCTAGAGAGTATTACTTATGGATTTCAGTGGGGATTCAAAGTTGATAGGTATGAAGTTATATATCTAGAAACAGAACTGAATCCTCTTTAGCATTAAAAAGTATTTGCTAGGTTCACAAACAGGCAGTGGTAATGGGCCTTACATGAACGCAACCATTATAAATCATGTTTTTTGGCTTAGCCTAATATGTAAATCTAGCTGTTGTTTGATCAAGTCCACATTGATATTTTATTTTGAAGCGTTTTATTAATTTACATAGAAGTCTTACTATAAGCTGTTGGGATGTTTCTTAGAAGTATAAAAACATTTTAATAATATTACATCCTAATGCTTTATAAGCAGTAAACAAATTGGAAATAGCTAATATCATTTTTGCCTGCTAAGAGTGATTCACCTGCAATTTTTTTGCCAACTAAAACTGATTAATAAGTAGCCCCTCCTTAATCAGCCTATTGATTACAATTGAGTTCTTTCTGTGGCAAATTGGATACATTTTCCATAAAAGAAGAGCCTAAACTGATGTCATCTGGTTCAGAATTCTGTGATAACAAGTGTAGTATTGAAAAATAACTAGTTTTATATAGTAGATTAAAAATGAACATATTTTAAAACTGTTAGAATAGCACACCGTATTGTTCCAGTACACTGGAAATATACTTCTATTTTTTCTGATGAGAAATACGCTAAGAAAGAGTGCTCTTTTCAATTGATCCAATATAATGCACTTTTTTTTAGCACAGAACGTAAAGAGAAGCTATGCTTCCTCAAAGATTTATTTTCCATTATGCTACAGCTACCCTTGATTGACTGGTATGATTTCGTTGGTTGATACTGCAAGTAGCACTCCAAAGGGACATGGGAAATAGTCTCTTTTGGGTGTCCTAAGAGACTACTGGTAGCAACATGTTCTTCACATAGAGCAAATCTTTTGATTCCCTCAGGCAGCAAAGATTGTGGACCAGTACTGGGAGAAAATTGCTAATTGCTTCTGCTTCATTGCAATAGGCACTATTTTTGTGTTTCTCTCCCTATTCCCATACGTGTTTTGCCTATTACATAGGATATTTCTGTTTTTGGCAGGGTCATAATCCTGCTGCAAAATGAGTAGATTATCAAAAGATTGTATTCTCATATCTGTATTTTCCATTGTGCATTTAGATGTCCAGCTCGCCGTTGTCCAAGAAGCGTCGCTTGGGTGAATCAGAGTCAAAGACGGGTTCAAACTGCTCCTCTGGAAAATCCGTACAGACTGATTTGCGTGAAGCGCCTGCCAACGTAAGTTTCTGAATTGATTAATGCAGCATACGATCTCTGATTCTGACATACTCAGCGGCCCCCAACCTTTTGGGCACCACGGACAGATTCCATGAAGAGAGATTTTTCTGTGGACTGGAGGGGGTGTGGTTTCATGTGCTACCTGCATCCTGCAGATGGACCTTCACTTGTTTGCAGGGCCCTGTTTCTGGCATGCCACGACTTTGTACCGGTCCACAGACTGGGGGTTGGGGACCCCTGCTCTACTTGCAGAGAGAAAATATGTTAGCTCTAAAGATGAGCAAGGGTAAATCCAGCATTAATTTTGATGTTGGTAAAGGGCTTAATGTCATGATACAGAGAGAAGGCAGAAGATCTTAATACTGTATTACAGAACCCTCCCCAATTTGTAAGCACTTTAGGTCTATACTGGATTATGCTCCCAGATTGAAACAGTCTGAATTATGGTCCTTTCCTTAGTTAGAGCCTTTAAGTATCCAAATAGTTATATATTGAATATGTTTATAGATAGCAGTTATCACAAAATCAATACAAGAGTTTACATGTCTTTAAAAATGCACATGAAAATCTGGAATCTGCAAACTTTGATCATATAGGAGTCAGATTCCCCGTATTAACAACTCTTGGGGACCTTTAGTGATGCACATATATGTAAGTCATTGTACCCATTGTTACTATCTCTTATATCTACTTTTTGTACATGTTACAACACATACTTACTTGTCCTACTAAAGCAAGTGGTATAGCAGGCAGTGGGTAGTACAGGTAGCCCTCAATTTATGACATTTTTGCCCCATTTTACCACTTTCTCCTGATTATGGCGGAATACTCTAGGAGTAGGAGTGGGTAGATACAGTCAATCTGGCTTGATTGTAATTCTTTCTCTCCTGGATATTTCCGAAATAAAAGATTTAATCTCCTCAGCTTTACCTAACATCGTGAGTGTCCTCCCCCCCCCCCCCATCAGCGACTTGTATCGCCTGCCAAATATCCAGGAGAGAAAGAATTATAGTCAAGCCAGATTGACTGTATCTACCCACTCCTACTCCTAGAGTATTCCGCCCATCAGAGAAAGGAGGTTCAGGTAGGACCAACGTTCCTTCTCGCCACATTTCTTAAGTGAATCTGACTTTCCCATTGACTTTGTCACGTCATAAAACATGACTACATCAGCCCAGCCCAGTGTGGGATTGAAAACTGCAATTCTCCTGCCTGGTAATAGGTAGCCTTAGTTGTGCCCTTGAAAAAATGTGCTCTGCATGCTTGTGTAAGGAATAAATTAGGGTGAACATGTGCCTTCATGTATTGTTAAAAAGAATACTCAAATTTGTCCAGAAGAATAGAGGGACAAAAAATGCTGTAATGCCTGTTTCCTTTTGTATTTGTTCTTCTTTCTTGTAATGCAATTGTCGGTTTGTGAAATATATTCCCTAAGTTGCCATCCATGATTCAATTGACCAGATCTCTTGACTTCTTTTGTACTTTAAATTCTTCCTTGGTAAATAATTAATATTTGAAATGCATTGAGAGTGATAAAATATAGAAACCAAATAACGGCTGTTCTTAGTTATTTGTGTTTCTTTATCACGTTCTTTTAATAATCAAAAGGCAGTGAAGGACTAAGTGATTATATTTGTCCTCTCCAGGGTATGGCCAAGAATGGAAGTGAAACAGACATTGATGAGGGTCTATACTCAAGGCAGCTGTAAGTATCAAAAGGAGAGTGGGAGACATACTGTTTTGAAAAGTAGATTGTTAGTACCAGTCTAATGGGAACAATACGTTTTGATATGCTTTGGAGCTGTTGAACTTTATCAGATGTTGAGTAGAAACTGCCTGTATGTAGGATGTTCATTTTTCAGGTTGGACCAACAAGGCACTGAAAATTTAATCCTTTTTCCCATTTATCCTGAATAGATATGTATTGGGCCATGAGGCAATGAAACGAATGCAGAATGCCAACATCCTGGTATCTGGTTTGCGAGGACTAGGTGTGGAGATAGCAAAAAACATCATCCTGGGTGGTGTTAAATCAGTCACAATCCATGACCAAGGCATAGCTGAATGGTCTGATCTCTCTTCCCAGGTAGGTTCTTCATCCATTCACTTAAATATGGTTCTGCTTGTGATTCCCTTTATTTAAACATTTACTACTAAAACATCCCCCTGTTCTCCATCCTTTCTTTCAGTTCTACCTTCGTGAAGAAGACCTTGGAAAGAACCGTGCTGAAGTATCTCAGACACGGCTCGCTGAGCTCAACTCCTATGTACCTGTTACTGCTTACACTGGGGCCCTCAGTGAGGACTTTCTTAACAACTTCCAGGTATTTTAATTTCTCAGAAGAGAGGGTTACTAAGCACTTGATATCAAGAATTACTTTACTGGTTCAGTAAACAATCTAGTTAGATATTTGCTTGTATTCTCTATATACACAAACATCTAATGTTCTTGAGAGTTTCTTGAGCATTACAAAATAAAATGAAAAATAGACTGGGAGAGAAGACATGGTTGGGAATATTACTTGCCATAGACCAGGGAGTCTGAATAGTGAGGTGATACTGGACAGCTCCAGATTTCTGTTGTGATTTATTTCAAAGGCTTTTTCTTCTATCCATCCATCTGATTTCATAACCGCCCATCTCCCTATCTCCTTTTTGCAGGTAGTTGTGCTTACCAATTGTCCCTTGGAGGAACAGTTACGCATTAGTGATTTCTGTCACAGCCAAAATATCAAACTTGTAGTGGCAGATACAAAGGGACTCTTTGGGTAAGACAGTATCTTTTTTATATACCCTTTTCTCTGTATGACCATTTCTTTCAGTAGGATGGTTCTTTTGGTTGGGCTAAACTGTTTGGGATTCCTACCCACCATATATAATTCACCTCACAGCCCAGTTATGGACTACCAACCTTCATTTTTAAGACCATCTGTCACAGTGATGAAGGTGCTTCAGAGTCCCCAAGTTCACCCATTTTCTTTCTCTTACAGCCAGTTGTTCTGTGACTTTGGTGAGAACATGGTTGTGACAGATACCAATGGAGAGCAGCCACTTAGTGCTATGGTCTCAATGGTTACTAAGGTAATTACTTCTTGAAGCTGGCAGTCAAGGTTCTGTTTTTGAGGTGGATTTATTAGTTTTCTCACTGAGACACATACAGTAACTCAGCAGAATTTTGTTCAATTTTATTTTTCCTGTACAGGGGTGCCCTGGAGAGGTAACCTGTCTAGATGAGGCTCGCCATGGTTTTGAAAGCGGAGACTTTGTTTCTTTCATGGAAGTTGAGGGCATGAAAGAACTTAACAGCTGTGAACCAATGGAAATCAAAGTGTTAGGTGAGGCATGGTGTTGCTTTGACTTGCACAACACTTAGATGTTACTAGAATGGAATATCTCTCAAAGGTGTTTTTTTCTTTTTACTGTTTGACAAAATTACCTTTTGGTATGTTGGGAATCATTGTAGAGCGTCTAATATGTAACATTAACTTAGAATTTTACCCTGAATTAGAAATGACAGTCAGTTTGGTGGAGTGGTTAAAAATATCAGGCTAGTAGTTCTAGAGGCACAAATCTGTTTGGGTGATTTTGGGCCAACTTTCTCAGCCGTAGGAAGACAGCAAAATAGTTTTAAAATAGTTGCCAAGGAAATTGCAGAGACTTGTCTAAGAGTGAAGACTGACTTGAAGGTGCAAAAAACCCTAAAAAACAAAAAAGAAGCCTACAAATATTGAATTGATTGTGAGCCTTAAGCATATAGAGAATGTGGAAAGATACTCATTGTAGCCTCCTCATTCTCTTGTATGATTTTTAAAAAAACTTTCTGAAAATTCTCCAGTTCATTATTCAGAATATAATTCCTCTGGCACAGCATAACAAAAATATTTTCCACAGCCCATCTTCTCTCTTTGCTGCTTGTTTATTGCACCATGAGGGCATATTTCTTTTCTTCCACTGTTAATTGCAATTTAATCCTATTGTGGAAGTGTTAGGAAAATTGGCTCGTCTTCTGTCTATTATGAAAGTTCTCCAAAACTGCATTAATTTGACATGATTGTTGAGGACTCTTGGTGCAAGTTAATATGACAATTCTTCAGTGCCAATGATTTTTTTCCCAGTGTGGTTCTCTGCCTGTGACAACTGTATGGGTGTGCTTCTTATTCTTTTCTAGGCCCCTACACATTTAGTATTGGTGACACCTCCAACTTTTCAGACTATGTACGTGGCGGCATTGTTACCCAGGTCAAAATGCCAAAGAAGATTAGCTTTGTAAGTGTCTTTTCTGACAGATTCTGCATTTTTATTTTGCTGGACAAATTCCCATGGGTCCCAGCAATGTTCTGCCATTAGAACAATCTGGCACCTTTTGATCTGCCTGTGCCTGTTCTTGGGTGGTACATGAGCACTGGCTTGGAGGTTGGGAGAATTTGCCTGCCAGGAAAGGATAACTATGAAGGCATCACTGCCTATTTTCAATTTCTCCATTATTTTTCTTTCAGAAATCCCTGCGCACCTCTCTGCCAGAGCCAGAGTTGGTTATCACGGACTTTGGCAAGTTTGATCGGCCTGGCCAGCTGCATTTGGCATTTCAGGCCTTGCATGAGTTTCACAAAAAGCATGGCCACTTTCCCAGGCCTCGTAATCAGGTAGGCTATTAGGTTCTATCTTTTTCTAGTTTGCAAGTTGAGATTTTTTCCCCACAAGTAACGGTAGTTCATATCAACCACAGAATATACAGGTACTATAAGAATAATGCTTGGAATACTGGTGTTAATCTTGTACAGAGTTGCTCATTTTACATTTCTTAATCTGCTTGAATTTGTTAACATTAAATACATTTTTATTCAGGGACCACTAGTTGTGAAAAGTGATCATTTTATGTACTTTTATGCTTAGGCATTTTTAATTATAGTCATTATTTCACAGAGACTGCATTTAGCACAGGTTACATTTATGATTTTGATGAAAAACCGTTCCTCACAGCTTTCCTTAGCCTTTATCTGACTTTTTCTATTCTTCATCAGGCAGACGCTAGTGAGGTGCTATCTTTAGTGAAGGATCTCAATGAGCAAGCAATGCCTCCACTTAAGCAAGAACATTTGAATGAGGACATCATCAATGAAATAGCTTTCCAAGCCTCTGGAGATCTGGCACCTGTCAATGCCTTCATTGGAGGCCTAGCTGCACAAGAGGTTATGAAGGTAACAATATTTCAAAAATTTGGCAGATAATAAAAAGAACTCCACTTAGTCCATGTTTCCCTTAACTAGCAGCTTTGGATTTGGTTAACAAATCCTCTAATAATGTGATGGTGTATAATGCCAGTTTATTCCTGAAATTGGCTTTTTCAAGCAGAACCAAACAATGTGGCATCAAAGAGACATTATTTTCTATTTCTCTGTTTTAGGCCTGTTCAGGTAAATTCATGCCTATCATCCAATGGCTGTATTTTGATGCATTGGAGTGCTTGCCTGAAGAAAATAAGGATACCTTGACTGAGGAAAATTGCAGTCCTGTGAGTTATTAATATAAACATAAAATGTATGCTGTGAATGACAGAAAATACTACTCTGTTAATGCCTTATTTTACTGCAACAGAGTGTTGAAGTCAACACTTATTTTTCCCAATTCTTCCTCACTTCCTCCCCCTCACTGTTTTCCTATATTCTTTCGTATAAAAACGTTAAACTGGGTGGGTTTACTACTCAAAATGGCTGGGAAAATAATTTGTAAGTTAGGTTTATATATGAAGCCTAGGGCCAAAAATGGTTTTGATTATAATTGCTTATACTAAATTTGATGGTGGAGTCTATTAACTAATAATATATTCTTTCCCGTGAATTCCCTGGTATGCAATTGAAGTAGCATGTAAGATGAGGAATAGGCTCATAATGAAATTATTGTACCATTTATATGAAAACAGTAGCACTGGAAATTTGAAATGTTTGAAGCAGCATATAAATAAAATGCAGTGTTCTGTATTTATAGTAATAAAGACATTATGATTATTGATTATTAATGAGCAAGATTAGGGAAATGGAGGAATTCCATTCTTTGGAGAACAGGTGCAAACTGATTGTCTCTTTTCTCCCTTGTCTTGATAGAAACATTGCCGATATGATGGACAGATTGCTGTGTTTGGCAATGAATTGCAGGTTAAACTGAGCCAGCAAAAATACTTTCTGGTGAGTCTTGACATGATTTTTCAGTTTCTTGATATATCCATCCAAGCAACCTGCTGACATTTTTTTCCTCTCTCTTAGGTTGGTGCTGGCGCAATAGGCTGCGAGTTGTTAAAGAACTTTGCTATGATTGGTCTGGGATGCGGACAAGGAGGAGAGGTAGCTGTGACTGACATGGACACTATTGAAAAGTCCAATCTCAACCGGCAATTCCTCTTCCGACCTTGGGATGTTACGGTCAGTTCCATTAGTATCAGGATCATGATTTTTGGGGTTACAGAAGGGTCAGTCATAGGACTTTTGGTGAAAAATTGTCATACTTTGCCATGGGAGTTTAGAGGAGGTTTAACAGTTGATTTTGGCAAATTAAAGGGTCAGAAACTTGTTGTTTTGTGATCTATTGTGAAAACTGTGTTTGCTTTTTATTTTTAGGTGTTTTTTTAAAAGTAGAGATAATTCTGGAAGCTGTAATGTGAAGTTTCTATACCCAGAGTAAGACTTAATGTTTCAATTTATCTAGAAAATGAAATCTGATACAGCAGCAGCTGCTGTGAAAGAAATGAACCCAAACATTCACATCAGAAGCCACCAAGATCGTGTAGGCCCAGACACTGAACGTATATATGATGATGACTTCTTTGAGAATCTTGATGGGGTGGCAAATGCACTGGACAACGTAGATGCAAGTAGGTGTCTGCACGTGGTTTTCGAACTCATCTTAATGTTTAGAAACTTATCCGGGAATAGAAGTATAACAAATTAGTGAAGTGAAGCTTTATGCCATTGAGTTTACAATGTTAGAAGAATAGGCAAAACTTTTTGGGTCCAGTGTTTGAAAGAGTGCTAAAGGTTCAGACTGAATCAAACCAAATCATTACCAAAGGAGATTACATTATCTCCAATTTTTAGATTTAAAAATTGAATTGGTTTTAAGTGACTGAAGATTAGAATTGCCTGTCGCTCTAGATCATACAGTAAGCGCTCTCGCAGCAAGTTATGGAAATGAAGTGCGCTTGCTTCAAGCACTGAAAATATAATTGATCTAATTCGAGGCTCTTAACCTACAGTGCTATCCTAACTGGCAATCATTCATAATTTCTTGTATACTTATCTTTAGGGATGTACATGGATCGTCGTTGTGTCTACTACCGCAAGCCCCTGCTGGAATCAGGGACACTGGGGACCAAAGGGAACATCCAGGTGGTGATCCCATTCCTAACAGAATCATATAGCTCTAGCCAAGATCCACCTGAAAAATCCATCCCTATCTGTACACTGAAGAACTTTCCTAATGCTATCGAGCATACTCTACAGGTGAGATTCCAATGATACAAACATTTGATAGCAACAATACAGTTATGGGTTTTCTTTGTAGTTGGAAGGTGATAATTGGAATGTGATAGCGATCCTTTTTGGTCAAGTGATCTTGCTGTTGACATGGTCAAGGAGTTATTTTTCAGTATGTTGCCTGTAGCTCTTGCTTCCTCTCTCTACAAGGAGAAAAGTAGATCTCTTTATCTTGTTAGCAGGTCCTGCAGACTTCTATGTATCAGCTATTGTGTGTTACTTTATTTTGTATAATTCTGTTTAGCACAAAACAGACAAACTGCTGTTACAAACATCAGCACTAAGTACCAATTGGTTTAACTCCTGTGTCAAGGTTGGAACTCTTATTTTATTTTCCAGTGGGCCCGTGATGAATTTGAAGGCCTTTTCAAGCAGCCTGCAGAAAATGTCAACCAGTATATCACGTAGGTATTATACTGTATTGAGGGCTCAAAATCAGCTAAAGGTGGTTAACTTTTCATTATAAATACTAAAGTATAGCTCTGTGCATCAATAGGTTTGACACTATTCAATAATGTGTAATGCTTTCTGATAATCTCTAATGAAGCCAACTGATTAAAAATGGTGAAAATATGCATCTTAGTGGTATGGTTTGCAATTTCTATTAACCTCAGGAAAATCACTGAACCAATTCCCATTTCTCTCTAGAGATGCCAAATTCATGGAGCGGACCCAAAAGCTACCTGGCACTCAACCTTTAGAGGTTTTGGAAGCTGTATTCAAAAGCTTAGTGACTGACCGTCCTAAATCCTGGGGTGACTGTGTGGCCTGGGCATGTAATCATTGGCATACCCAGTATAGCAATAATATTCGTCAGTTGCTGCACAACTTTCCTCCAAATCAGGTGAGTTGGTACAGATTCCTGTGACATGGTCTGTCTTTATAATGGTAAAATGGTATGTTTTCCTCTTGTCCTTTTAACTCTATTCCCATTTTTCTTTTCAGAAAACTAATTCAGGAACCCTCTTCTGGTCAGGTCCAAAGCGATGTCCTCATCCACTCACTTTTGATGTAAAAAATGTAAGCATTGTGATCTGCTTGAAAATAAATGTTAAAAAAACACCAGTTTTTCCCCAAAATAAGACCCTGTCTTATATTGTTTTGAACCCCAAAATAACCACTTTGAGTTATTTTCAGGAAGGTTTCAGTATTTTGGGGCGCATGGAGTAAGATGGGGCTTCTCTTGCCGTCTTACCTGATTTCCAGCTCTGTATTTAAATATTTTCGGGGAGGGCTTATTTTCAGGGGAAGCTTATTTTAGTGCATGCACTCAAAAACCCGATTGGGCCTATTATCAGGGGATGTCTTATTTTCAAGGAAACAGGGTAGTTGGATGATAGGTGATAAAAGAAAGATTCCTACTTCAGTCTTCTGTCCTTACAAATTGTAATATTGGCATTTACATAGGTAGTCCTCGACTTAGAACCATTGTTTGGCGCCTGTTTGAAATTACAGGGACTTTGTAAGACACATCAGCAATCACTAAAGGTCACATGATCAAAATTGCGATACCCACAAAGGCACTTCAACTCCCGTACCCCATTGATGTCTTTTGGGACTCCCTGCAGTCCATGACCCCTGCTGCCCCAACTGCCCTTTGCTATCTTTTTGCTCCTGCTGGTGAAGCATGCCTAGTCTGGCCCTTTGCAAGGTATCTGCTGGCCACATGGGACTTTCTCCCCAAGCTCACACATGGCACTTTCCTCACAAGACCTGGGGCAGATGCCCTCACAGAAGGTTAGAACAGGCATGCCTCATCATCATTGGGGCAAAAAGATGGCAAAGGTCAGCTGGGGTAGTGGAATGAAGAGCAATAGAGTTCTGGGAGTGCAAAGCAGCAAGGGTGGTTGGATCAAGGCAGCTGGGGCTTCATGCATAGCAGTTTCACACTGGTATTGGGCTGGGCTGGGCTTTGCACTGCAAAGAGATTTGCATTGCACTAGAGCTCCAAGTTTCTTGTAGCTCCAGAGCTGTGTGGCTCATGGTCTACATGCCACTCCACAAAGCAAAATTGCCAAGAGGCATAGATGGGGAGAAAATATGTGAGTTCAAGAGGGAGCAGTCCTTTATCTTACCAAGGTTCAGGGCTAGAAGAGATCAAGCCCACAGTGGCATGGCTTGGGATGAGTACTCACTTAACGATTCACAATGGAAATGGGAAGTGCTGGGATTGCTGTCACTAAGTAATTAATGTAGTCACATTGTCAGCTGCCACCTGTTCTCTTGCTTGTGCTTTGTTGCTATGCAGTGACAGAGTGCCATGAACTCTGGGAAGGGGGAATGAGATGGGGAAATGAAGAGACTCTGCTTCAAGGTCAGGAAGGGGCCACATTCCAAACTCTGCTTGACCATTAGGAAAACATCTTGCCTGAACCAAATTGGTTACAAGTTTGGGGGGGATGAGAGACAGAAGCATGGTTAGAAGGAGGAACTATAGTTTACAGTTTATCCATTTTTGAAAAGGTGTAGACTGTTAGCTGATGAATTAGTGCAATTTTCAGTGCGAAGCAAATAGCGTGTGATCACTCCCAGAATGCTATAGGGGATAAAAGAAAAGTTGTGCAAACTAATTTATGAATGGTTCTACTCAAGATCTGATTATCATATTTAGGGATGAGAATAATTTCTCTTGGCTTATTTTGGCTAAAGGCGCTGTGATAAGCCGCCAGCATTTAATTTGAATCGTTTGCTTCATCTGTCTTCTTATTGCAGCTTCAAAATAATAGATTATTAATAGAAGAAAAGCTTAATGGCACTTCAACTATTATTACTGCATACGTTATGGAGCACAGTCTATCAGATGCATGGAATATAATCCTCAGGAGGAAAAATATGCATATAGGATGTAGCATATAAAACAGTTTGTTAGAAGACTGAGTGAAATCTAGGGATGAAATAATTAAGCTGGAGTAGATAATCAGTTTTTGTGTGTAAACTGTTTATATATATCTATGGATTCATTTTAGGTAGTCAGTTCAGATAGCTGGTTGCTGAAGTAGAATGTCATCTGGTCATGTGTAGAATGTTTAGTTAAAAAGGCTGCATTCAGAAAAAAATACCAATCTGACTCAGCTAACATTATCTCCACAGCCTTTGCACATGGATTATGTATTGGCAGCTGCAAACATGTTTGCCCAAACATATGGCATCACTGGCACCAGAGACAGAGAAGCTATTGTGGAGCTGCTGTGCCAGGTGCAAGTTCCTGAATTCACTCCCAAGTCTGGTGTCCGCATCCATATCTCTGATCAGGAGCTACAGAATGCCAATGCTTCAGTTGGTAAGAACTGGGAATGGGATGAGTCTGCCAAAGGCAAGATTTTAACTAAAGAAAAGCAAGGAATGCCAGGCTTTGAGTGAGAATAAGTCTTCTCTGAATAATTTTGAGTCTATTGAAAGGAAGGCCCAGTTTCTTCTTTTAAGTGTTGCTATCTCTCATAATTTCACAATCTACTCTATATTTTGATTTACTGTTTCATTTCTGGAAAAATTCTTGTGCTGTTTGCATAATTACTATCACATTTTAATAGATTTTTTTTAAAAATGCCGTTCATGGATTTATGGCAGAGTCGGACTACTAAACAAGTTTAGGGCTTTGAGATTGCAATGCATTACATCATCTTAGAGCAGAAAAGGTTTTAGGTTGCTGAGAAAGAGATGACATGCAGTAGTTTCTGAAATTTGTACATTTATTTTTCTTAGATGATAGCCGGTTAGAAGAGCTAAAATCTTCACTTCCAAGTCCTCAGCAACTTCATGACTTCAGGATGTTTCCAATTGACTTTGAAAAAGTAAGGCATTTTTAAATCAATAAATCCTTATTTAACTATAATCTGATGTGCAAATGATCACCAGAAATGATCTCTACTGTTCAGTTTTGAAGGCAATGGGTAAACTTCTGGTTTGGCTAGCAAGCTGCTTTAGACTTTTTCTGGCATTCGCTGTGCAGATCCCAAAGCCAAAAGAATGCTGAGGACCGCGACACTGCTGGTTGTAATTATCACCTTATTTGCACTAAATTTCAGGATGATGACACAAATTTCCATATGGATTTTATTGTTGCTGCTTCTAACTTACGAGCTGAAAATTATGATATTCCTCCTGCTGACCGGCATAAGGTAAACCTACTCTGATGGGTAAAGGTTATGTAAGGTAGAATATATTAGAAGCGCGAGAAAGACAGTGCAGACTTTTCCTATATTTCAACCACAGCTATGGAAGCTCACTGGGTGATTTTGAGCCAATCACTCTTTTTTAGCTTCACCTCACCTGGCTGAAAAACTGGGGTGAGGAAAAGTTGTGGATGCTTCATCGAACTCCTAAATGTGGTCTAAAAAAGCTCTTTTGTCTTCTCTTTTCAGAGCAAGCTGATTGCAGGGAAAATTATACCTGCAATTGCCACAACGACTGCAGCTGTAGTAGGCTTGGTTTGTTTAGAACTATACAAAGTAATACAGGGCCACAAGCGACTTGAATCTTACAAGAATGGTTTCCTTAACCTGGCATTGCCTTTCTTTGGCTTCTCTGAGCCGATTTGTTGCCCAAAGAACAAGGTGAGTGGGATGGCTTTTTTCCACACACCTATATTCTTCTGGCCTCTGGTCCTAAATGGAAAAAAAACAATCTCTTGAACTTGCATTTGATAGTCCCTTCTTTGAATACCATGCAAAGAATATTACTGAAGCTTGTCAAAAAAAAAATCCTTTATTTTTTGATAAAGTTTTGCCCATTGGGGCCAATTTCCATAGCAACTTAAGGTAAAGAAAGGAAGAGAGAGCCAGAGGCATGCTGAAGTCTCTTGGAACTTTATGTAAATCAGCCTTTCTAAGAGTTTCATGCAACTGCCTCTTCCCTTTATTTTGTTTGTGTACTTGTTGCCTTTGTTTTCACTATCTCCATCTGTTAGGGGAAAATACTTCTGTCCCTTTTCTCTGTTTGTTGTTTGGATAGAGATATAGAGATCAAAAGAGTGGCTCTAAGAAGGTTCCCATGTCCTCACATGTTAGAAATTATGAATAACAATGATGCCTTCTTACATGGAGTAAATGAACATGAATTATGCTTTTGTGTTTGTTGCATTTTTTTATTGAGCATTAACTAGTAACTAACACTTGTATTACATATTTTCTTCAGTACTACAATACTGAATGGACTTTATGGGACCGCTTTGAGGTGCAGGGTATCCAGCCTGATGGACAGGAGATGACACTGCGTGAGTTCCTGGCTTATTTCAAGGTAAACATTGAGAGTGTCCAAGTCATCATTTGTCACAAAGTGTTAATGGCTTCAGAAGAGGCTTGGGAATGAATATGAAAACCTTTTCAGTAAATAACCTTTTTTTTCTTTCTTTCCTTCCCACATGTAGAAAGAGTACAAGCTGGAGATAACAATGCTGTCCCAAGGAGTGTCTATGCTTTACTCATTTTTTATGCAGCCAGCCAAGCTGAAGGAGCGCCATGATCAGCCGTATGTATTGTTTTTTTTAAAGAAAAAGTTTTTTATTGTATAATGGTAATTACAAAAAAAAAAATTGTTCATGTATAAAATGTTACATCATTCAAATTCTCATAAAGTATCTTTTTAAATTTTTTTACAAAAGGGTAGGGTAAATAGGATCTACAAAATTTTCTTAAATCAGCAGTGTTGAGAGTATTTTCAAATGTAAAACATTCCGAGAAATATAAGTCATAAAATGTCACATCATTTTCTGGTATATTACTGGTCACCAAATCCGATACACTATTAAACAATTATTACCATATGCTACACTTCTACAGCTGGAGAAATATGTTATTACATACAATTATCTATAAATGATTTTTAAGCCTTATTAAACGTTATCTACTATTCCAAAAATGCTGTTCCCCCCTCCTCCCTTCCCCAGGAGCCTCAGGCCCTACCCCTTCTCCCAGCTTCTCCAATTTTTGAATCCCAGGGGGATTTTATTTTCCAAAAAGGTCACAACCCTTTCCAGGTTGTGGATGTCGCGCTGCTCCCGGTTGTGGCGGAGGCGGAAGCGGAAGTCTCATGTTTATGTTCTTTCAGTGTCCTTTGGGGAAACTTGACTTTTTTTTTTAATAATGGGCACTTCCACAAAGTATTAATCCTAGATCAGCTCCACACATCTGTCATCATCTCTCTTCAGCTGTGCAGAAGTGCTTTTTAGAAGCTGATTTTTAGCTGTAATTCTGGAGCTCAAAGGCAGGCCATTTTACTATTAGATGGAATTTGTGGCTTGGCTCCCTATGTCACTCTTCAGCTTTAGAAATCCTGGCTTCATTGGGTCTTGTTCTGTCCCCTTTAGCCTAGTTGAAGCCAGCAGGAATAATATTGATAAGGTTCTGTCAGTTTCTCTTGCTTTTTACCCATGCACCAGCTTCATCCAAACTGTAAGGCTGGCTGGCTTTTTAATTTCTTTCTCTTTCTCTTACTGTCGCATGAGGGGAATGGATTTTATTGCTGCAGGAGACGCTGGGGTGGGGGTCATAGATTGGTGCTGTTTGTTTCTCAGCCTCCTAAAATCAGCAGATAAAAAAACGGTGCTGGAAAGGAGAAACGGTGGCAGTATGAAAATGTCCTTTGTGGGATTTATTTGTGGAAATCACAATCGTTTTTATGAGTTTCCTGCTTTAAAGTTGTTGGAAATAGCTTTGCTGACTTTTGGTGATCAAGTCCAGCAGCCATTAAAAAAAAAAGGGAGGGGTGATGAGTTGGTTGACTGAAACGATACCAGCTATTCTTGGCACATATGCCATAGATATGGGTGCAAACATTCTTAGGTGATGTGGACATACCAGGGGTGAAATGTAAAATTTGTTGCTACCGGTTCTGTGGGTGTGGCTTGGTGGTGGGTGGGTCATGTGTCTGGGTGGGCATGGCCATTTTTTTTTTTACCTTTTTTAAAGCATTTTTACTATCAGTTCTGGGGAATAGGTAGTAAAAATGCTTTTAAAATATAAAGAAAACCTAATAGGATCACAGTAGAGCTGTGTGATCATGGGGGAGGGTATTTTCCTTACATTTTAAGGCATTTTTTCTACCTAGGTATTTGCTTGATTAGGTAGAAAAATGCCTTTAAAATGTAAAAGCTTCTTATGGTTGTGCAGAGGGAGTGGGCCCAGGGATTTTTGCTACTGGTTCTCTGAACCACCTGCTGCCATCGCTACTGGATCGGCCAAACCAGTCCGGACTGGGAGCATTTCACCCCTGGAACACACGCTTGGAGAACAATGTAAGAGATACATGAATCCTACAAGAAGGGATGTGTAATTAGGTATTATTGACTACCTTAATGAACAAGTTGAAAAAAAAAACAAGCCTGAGGAAGTATTTTAATCAGCATACAGCTCAAGTGTAAAACTGGGTGAAGAGTCGGTAGAAAGACTAGACGCACGTGAACTATAACTGTTTATTAGTGCAAAGAATAACGTATACAACAGC
>JANHFP010003650.1:207768-218026 GCA_032468135.1 Calamaria suluensis
AATTGAAGAGCTGGCAGAGCTGGCTGGAGTATTCTGGGAGTTGAAGTCCACAAGTCTTAAAGCTGACAAGTTTGGGAACCTCTGCATTAAAGGAATGCAAAATTTTATAATCAAGTCGAGTTTTTTGGGACCTGTAGTTTTTCTACGGCCAGTTTGATAGTCCATCAAGTTAAGGGGATTTATGCACATGGGAAACCACTATCAATTCAATGTTTCCCTTTTCTTTGATCTGGCAGCTGCTTTCCCAAGTGTATCTTCCAGGCTGTGTTGTTCGTTGTCATTTACTAACTTTTTCCCTGTTCTTCTTGCCAGTCCAAAGCTGCCTACGTACTCTTCTATCAACGCCAGGACAAAATTCGCCACCCAACTTCCGTCGCTGCATCCATGAGTACATCTGCTTGTGGGAACGAGGAGGACTATGCTGCCCGCTGCGATTCTCACTCTCGAGAGCTAGCAAACCGGGACTTCATGGATGTGGACTGACCTCCAACTCGCTTCCCTTCTCCATTTGCAACAGGCGGAGAGCCATATACGTTCCCTTTCTTGAACTGAAGGGAGCAGCTGGATTTCAGGCCTTGGAATAAGGGCAGGGCAGGGGAAGCTGGAGACGAGATAGAGCCTCCTTACCAGCACAAGCAGACCTGCCGTCTTCCCATGTCCCAAAATGCAAGGCTCTTTGCTTTGCACATAGTTCCCCATCGTGGAGGGGAAGATTGGCTACACTTTAAAAGGCTTGTGCCTTACATCAACATAATAAGATGGCTTGGGGGGGGGAGGAGATAGGATTGTCTCCTCCATTCCCCACCTCCTTTTTTTAAAAAAATCTCAGAATTGAGATGCTTTTATTAGTGCTAGGTTTCCTATGTGGAAGGAAACTTAAATGCATCATTTTTATGCTGAGCACTCGCGCCCGTGCCCCCCCCCCCCCCAATCTCCCGCAGTATTAGGCCACTGTCTAAGCAGGGCATCTGCCCTCGTTTTGCTGCTCAGGACTTCATGTCTTCACCTCCACTTCTCCATTGCCGGTTCCTGTGCTTTGGGAGGAAGTTGAAGAGATACTAGCTCCTGTGTAGTCTGTGGCTAATTAGGACACTTCCCTGCTATTGCCCTACGTCTGACATTGGATAGGTCTGGATAAATGGCCCCTCGTATTCTTTCCTGTCATTTACCTTCCAAGTGCCTCCTTTTAGCTTCCCAATTAAGCAATAATTCCAATATTGTCCTGCCCTCTCTTCCAGCGTCTGGTAGAAATCTGCAACTCACATGCATGTTTCTGAACTTGTATTATTCCACCTTTCTGAAGCTTCTCTCCAGTTATTAAGGTGACTGTGAACCACTGAGCCCTAAAATCCTACTTTTTACTCTTGCATCCAAACCTGTTTGGGAAGACAGCCATTTTCAGTCTGTACTGTGTCACAGTTCCCTTAAGCTTAAGGACTGTAGGAGAAACTTAACTACCAGCTCTTGAAGTTTCTTCTCGGTTGGCCTGATACCTACCTGGTGTATCCCCGTTCGAGCAAAACTTTGGACTTCTTCCCTTTACTGAGTCTCTGCTGCCACTGCTGTTGCTACTTCTAGGCTCAGGGATTGCACTAGTTTGTAAATAGGTTTGTGTGTGCAATGCAGTGGATGGAATACAGCAGGAAGCAGTGTTGATCAAGCACAGGACACTCACTGTTGGCAGGAGCACATAGTGCATTTAATTACTTAAAGAGTTTGGAAGATTATTCCTTCACTTAACTCTTTGAGCTTTTAATTCTCTTGAAGTTATCTTGCAGAAGAAAATATTTTTGGCATGTGTACATAAAGTAACTTCTTTTAAAATGTATATGGACTCTCTTTTCCCATGGTATTATCCCTTACAGGATGCACACTCTGTGGTGCCCACAAGTTATTTCAGTGCTGTGTTAAAAGTATTTATAAACTCAGGGGTTTATTTAGCACCTCTCATAATCTGTCTCTGAACAAATAACAATCAATCAGGAAGAGTTGCAGCTACCTTGGTTTATTACCCAGTATTCTGCAATACCATATACATTAAATTCCTATCTGAAGCCTCCAAATACATTTAACACATTTTTTTCTCTTGCTGCAGACACTATTCCCTACTTCAGTACCTTTTGCCATTTAAATCAAGCACAGCTTCACAACTTTAGCACACCATGCACCATAGGCGGTCCTAGGCCACCAATTCGTAGTGGTGAACAGAGTATCTCTGGGCACTGCTGTCCTGTAGGACTGTACTCCAGAATGGACTGATAAAGAACTCAATCTGGCCTGAACATCCCGGTCAACTTGAGGTCCTGTGATATCAGCTGCTCCTCAACATCCTGAAGTGCCCAGTGGTGAGAGACCAATTCCAAGGCTTCCCACTCAGCCTGAAAGAAAAGAAAGGGTTTGTTGGCAATTTGTGAATCCATGCTCAAGTACTGTTACATCCACCGATACCAACTACAAGAGTGGCAGAATGGAAGCCCAGGCTTCAAATTAAATGAGTTTCACTAATTTGGTTTTCACATTAAGAAAAAAAATGCACATCTTGGAACAATTTATTTTAAAAAAATAAATGGTGAGGGAAGAGTGCTCAATTATCCAGGAAAAGGGGGGAAAGTTTTAAACTGCAGTGTTTGGAAGCATCTGTGTCTATAGTGAGAGTAACAGCACCTATTTGCCATCTACTAAAAAGATGTTTTGTGATAGCCATGCCTGCCTTGGAAGGCATTTTATGAAGACTCATGCTTTCAAAATCAGGTCTGGCCTTTTCCTGAAAAAGATTGCCTGTTCCTGTTCTACATTAATCCAACATAATTGGTTTTGGTTTTGTTACTATAGTTTATATGAAATACGTTTGTTTTCCCATCCGTTTCCTGGCAGAATATATTCCGATCTAAAGGAAATGTTGACAATCATAATTAAACTGAAGTTCACACAGTGAATTGAAAACCTATGATCCTCTACTACATTTGTAGAAGCTCAGTCAATATAGATAATGGTGAGGGATTAATGGGAGTTGCAGTTTGGTCATAGCTGCTTCCCTACACCTGTCTTGTGCTTTGCAGTAGAGTTACTCAGTAGATTAAAGAACCTTACTTTGAAGGCCTTGTTGGGATCTGGTGGTGCAGGAATATCTGGGCCCATGAACTGAACTTCGAGCAATAGCTGACTTGGCTCTGAGGTGAAGGAAAGGAAGGTAAATGCAAATATGTGAGAATGAAAAATGGAAAGTTAACATCAAGACACTCAGCAGACCATATTTTATTAATTGTAGGGTCTCTATAGAAGAGTTACATTTATCAGGAGAGCACGAGTAGTTTGGGGAACATATGAAAACTATAATTGCCTAGTGACATTTACTCTATGAAGATGTGTGTATTATAGAATAATAGAAAGTCCCACTATAGCGGACTGATCTAGCTGTCTTGAAATCATTTCCCTGTAATTGTAAGGACAAAACAATTATAAAGTGCACATTTATAAGTAGATAAGATTTATTCTTAAAGAATTTAAATGAAGATAGTACTAAATGCTGGTTGGATATTTTCTTTTGGGAAAAGAATCGGTCAAAACAATCTTGAAGTATTGAATCTTGCTTGAAAAGGTAAGAGAGACTAGATTGAAAGTTGAAATAAGTAAAACTTTGTTCATATGCTGCATCCTAAGATGGTTTACTTAACTCAATTGCTAGATTCACAACACAACACGCTGAACCATAAGGTAATCATGCAAATTAAATTCATACCACAGGCTAAGCTAAAATGTGGTTGGCTGGTTTGTGATTCAATGCAACAAGTGAGCTTTTATTATACCACAAAGTAAGGTGGCAGATGCTGTTCTGCAAATGGGACTTGTAGGAGGCACAGCATCCTATTTCTGTAGCCATTTACAAAGCTAGATCTGAAAGCCAGGTCTGACAATGTAGTAAGTTGGGAACAACTCAAACTCCATTTGAGGCTACACTGTCCTCTCTAGCATTCTCAGCTCTACTGTTTGAGGAATGTTTTCTTCCTGTTTTCAAAGCAATCATGAAGTTGGGAGTTGCAAGTGCTGTATCCTGGTCTCTTAAGGTTAGCTTGCTCACTTGAAAGGCTACTAAGCCTGCACAGGGTCCCTTCCCGAGAACAATTTCTCACCAGGGTCCTCTCTCAGGATGTGTCTGTATATTTTGCGGAGTCCAAAGACATTGAGGAAATACCAGGAGGCCGAACTCACCCTGGGAAAAGAAAGAGTTTTCAGTAACTATCCTGAAGAGGCTTGCTCACCAGTCCTGCACCAATGTCCTTCCCATCCTGCCACCCAAAGGACTGGCTAGACCTGAGGCAGATGGTGGCTTACCACGAGGGATCCATGGAAGGCAGGTTAATTCCACGCTGCAACATGGGCTTGAATCGCAGGGTCAAGGGGAAGGGAACCTTAGCTAGAAGGTTGGGAGGGAGAGGGATTAGAGTTGCCTCTCCCTCCAAATTCTACTCTCAACACTCAATCCCCAGCTGCCCAAACTTTCCAAATAGTTGTTCCTTGTTGCTTTAGATATGACACCAGCTCAGATGAAAATCTCCACTAAAACTGCTGGACCATCTAGTCCTTGCTGCTTTAAGTTTTCCAAGGTATTCCACACCTGTCCACTATGTTGCTACAGCAGTAATGCTGTATTCTCTTTCCTGTATTATAAATTAACATGGGGTAGTGTATACCCAATTCAAAGTAGAAGTAAACAACATGAAACTCCTGGTTCACGGTTCAGATGCTATAGTAGCAATTCCCAGGCTGTGCCTTTCAGATGTGCTGAGCTGGCCTGCTGGCTGAATAGTTATGGCAAATGGGGTCTCAGCATATTTGGACAGCAGCAATCAATCAATCAGCTGCATTTCTAAATTTATAACAATATAAAACTAGGTGTATCTCACGGACCAGCTGAACTAAGAACTGTAAATCACATTGTACATCAGCAAAGTTATTGTCATAGTCATCTTGCTCCCCTCATCAGTCTCACTATTTTAATTAAAATGGTTCTGTTTCAACGGTCACTCTTCAAATATTGCAGGCTGTAATAATATTGACTCGATATTCACAAGCCTGAAGGTCATTGGAGAAACTGAATAAATGAAAACATCAAATAAATAGGAAACTAAACACAAAATGCTTTTGTCACCTCCCCTTAATGATTCCCCTTCACTCACTAGCCACAAAACCAGAGAAGGCCCAGTTGATCCAGCCTCCAATGAGAATCATAGGCAGAACATCGATAAGGTTGCCCTTCATCATCTCTGTAACCATTGTGGGATCTAAAGGAAAAGGAAAGGAAGTATTAAATTAGAGCCCTGGCCATGCATATAACATGTTTAACAGTACAGAAAAGCTGCAGAATATTTAAGGCATATTAAAGTGAGCCTCCAAGTGAACTTTCACTCAAGCCTATTTTTAAAGTTTTGATCTGCTGTGCTTGCGTTTAGGTAATCCCTGCTGTATTTTAATATTACAATACAGGGATGGGGGTGGCAATTTTGAACCATGGTAACCAAGGAAATGTGTTTTGGTGCCCCACAGAGCTCTCTTCTGCTTGGAAGAATCTGATCAAACACAAATGTATTTAATTAGCTAGTTGCAGAGTATGGGCTACGCTGGCAAACACTGAATCCTGAATCCTACACTAAAGCATTTATTTTAGTTGACAGATTAGAAATTCTTGAGGGCACAGATATGAAACTTCTGAGGTTGACATTTAATGGCTGGAGCAATGGCAAAAATTAAAGTTAGTGTTGTGTACTTAAAATTGAATACTGCAGTTAATAGGATTGTTGTCATGTACTTAACAACCTATAATAGAGGATTTGGAGAGGTGATTGAGTCTACACTGAAAATTTCAGAGCCTCCAGGCCTATTATGAAGTGGCTACCAGTTTGGCAATGCCCTTCCTCCTTTTCCAGTTAGTGCTGATGCAAGACAACAGTCTGACAAAAAACAATCAGAAGAAGCTGTCATCTGCTTCAATTCTACGGTTCCCCTCCAATAAGATGGATAAGAAGACTGAGGAAAGACGACAAAGATTAGATGAAGGGTAAGGAAACCAGGCTCTATGGCAGAACAATGGAGGATACTCACAGGAGGCAGCATAAATTGGCCATGTTTTTGTATGTACTATACAGGAAAAGGCAGGTTTGAGACACTGCATCCTATAAGGCTAAGAAAACCCACCTGCTAGAGCTGCCTTTGAAAGCTTCTGTCAGTCAAGATGACAAGACACAGTCAAAGATGGGATAGAAGGGCTCCCTGCTCTGAATCTTGTCTTTTATCAAAACTTGTTTTCTTTTTGCAGGGATTATCATGTACCTTATCCTAATTTAGTAATATATAATTTAATGTTTATATTCCAAAGAATGTGCATGATACAAATATGTATAAGAGCAAATGGGTTGAGAAGAGGAAGACCATGTTTGTATGCTTGGAGGATCCTCAATTAGATGGAAAAAGAGCATTTTTTTAAAAAAAAAAGACAATTACAGAGCGGTGAGGTTATGGTGGAGGCAAGGATACTGAATGGTTTAACATCAGCTAGATTTTTTTTCTTCTCTTATGTCTTAGTCTTTTAACATAATATTATTAAATACTATTTAGCTATTTTCAAAATGAAAAGGGTGATGGATGTGTCTGTCCAATAGGACCTCAGACATATAATCCTATCAGTATGAGAAAGGAGTCTGCAGTATGACTTCTGTATTAGGAATGGGTGCAGGGAGCAAACTGGAAGCAGAACAATTTTCCTATTTACCTACTGAATTAAAAGCAAAGGGAAATCTGAACCAACCATTCTCTAGATTTCTCATTCTCTAAGTCATGGCAAAATTAGTGTTAGAAGGATGGATGGCTAATAGAGAATGCATACTCAAATGGATACCCCTACAAATCATGGAGTGCAACACTTGTGAACTTTCTTGAGTGCCTTCTGCCACACAGAAATATTTTCCATAACAGAATCTACAAGAGATCCCTTAGACAACATTGTTTAATGCCCCCCTTAATGCCCCCAACGCCTTATGGGGGAGCATTGGCTGGCTTATGTAACAGTGACAATAGCAAAAAGGGTGGTAATAGACTTGTTCTGTAAACTGACAGCTCTATTCTGAGAAAGCTGGCTGGGGAATTCTGGGAGTGGAAGTCCACATATCTTAAAGTTGCCAAATTTGAAAAACACTGATATACACCAAACTTTTTACAGTCAATATTGATGCCCAAAACTGAGACTCCTTCTATAGATAACTATCTTTTCCACTAGGGCACAAAAAGGCAAAAACTGGCTTCAGTCCACTTAAGGTGCTACTGCTACCTCCTCTGAGTACAAAGCAGTCATACTTGTTACCTGTCAGCGGATTTCGGGAATGCAGTTTGCGTTTAGTTTTGCGAAAGAAGCCATTCTCAGAATTATTGAAGTAATGCTTGCGCATAAGAAAACCCTGGAAAAAAATAAAAAGGTGACAAAATTTGAGATGAAATTTGGGCTATTCAGATAAGAAAAACACATAGCTCATGTTGATAATCTGTTTTATAAATTTACCTTTATTTAGAAGTGCTTACAGTACCTCTCTGGCATTATATTTGAAATGTTTAGCATACCTTACTTATAGGTAGAGCACTGTTGTAGGTTTGTCTCTTAAAGTTCAATCCTATCCATCCAGATGTAGAAAGCAAGCACACTGATCAGCCAGCTTTAATTCCAGATAAGCACATAAGTTCATATTGCCTGTAGTGCCATATTATGATGCACATCATTTTAATTTGGGTCAGGTGGATGGGGAGATGCATAGGCAATGGTCAAATACTAATATAGATAGGCTGATTAAAATAATAGCATTACCAGAGCAATTTACAAAACAAGAACAACCTCAAATAAAACCAGCAATAAGTCCAACAATTCTAGAATCCTGGAAGATGGTAACAATACAGATGTTAAAATAAAATTCAATGAAAAAGTCATCCAAAAACAGTCTTGGTCCAGGAACAGTTGTTATCCAAGAGAACCTGAGGTAAGTATCACAAAACAACAGCAAAATCCACTTTGGTTATGTTTGTTAGTTGATTTGACATCCTTAGCAAAGTTTTGGTTTTGATAGGAACAAGCACATGCAGCTTGAAATGCTGGGAGATATCTCCATGCTAAGAAGCTTTTGATGGGCATCTGCCAAAATCTGTTTAAGGAATAGGGGTGTTCAAGAAGAGGCTGACTTCATTCTCTCACCTGGTGAGTTAGGAACCGTCCGTTTTCTCTCAAGAGGCGGCTGCGAGTCAGAATTTGCCTGACAGATAGAGCACTCAGTTCAGTTGTAATACTAATAAAGTTTGTTAGCCCAAGAGATTATCTGATGTGCAAATCCAGATATATCATCAATCAACATTCTGTTCCCCCACACAATCCACCTGTATAGTTGTTTGAGGAGCATTTTAAAGCCACTGATGAAGTAGTCTATGAAATTTAGTCATAATTGATCCCTTAGAATTCCATGCAATATTATAGACATTGTAGGAAACGCTTTGTTGGTATAAAAAAGAAGTCCTTTTTAATAAAGTGATAGTTTTAAAAGGTGCTATCAGACTCTTTGATTTTTGCAGTATTATGGGAACTGTTGCATGATTCTTACTGTGACTTCCCCCAGTATATTTTTGCAGCTGTTAGTTGACATGGTTCAAATGTCTTTAACATGACACTGGAAATAGGCAATTAAAAGCATGTTTGGTATGCAAGTCTTCTTTGCCTCCAGGATTCCTCATGATTAGCAAAATAACTCTACTCAAGATCAAGAAGCATACTTTAAAACAGCTTCATATAGTTGTCACTATGAAGTCAGCATCATATTCCTTTATATTGGATATCATTGGACGGCACTTGGGAGAATCGTAGAGTTGCATTATGGAGACATGGTATTAAACAATTGGCTTGCCTTGGATCTTTACAATAGCATATGATATAGCTGAAAATATCTACATGCATCCATTAATGTTTCTGAAACAAAAGTAATATCCTGAAATATTTTTATAGGCAGTACAAAATTTGTGTTTCTTTTAAAAAAGGGAGGAAGGGAGGAAGCAAAGAATATTGAAATAAAAATGTTCATATTCTTATGTTTTCTCTTATATTTAATGAAGCAATTATAAAATCATTAATGGGATGGGCAAACTTGTATTCTTTTCTATATCTGGAATGAGAATGTTTTTTTAAAAAAATGAGCATAATGTTCTTGATGTTTGACCTTGATTGTAGCCTGCTGAAAATTCACTTTTCACAAAGACACCATGAAGAAAAAGGTAGTATGTTCTTCAGTGTTTTTGAGGAATTTTGTGGAACATAGTTTAAGAAATACTGGTTTATGGTGTTATCTTGAAAGTTTATTATTTGCTTACTCTTAGCTGTGAACCATCAAAAAGAATAAGGCTGTTGCTCCCTAATATAAACATTATGGATTTTTTTAAAAAAATGTAAGGTCTCTTTTCAACCCTTCACCCCCTTTTTCAGGAATGATGAAAAATATCCTTGTTTCAAACAGGTTAAAAGAGGGGGCAGGCTGTGAATCTGCTCTATTGTTGTATTTATTGTTCCTGGTGGGTATTTTGATCTTATATTATCACTAGATTTATATTAAACTGTTAGGCTTTGATTACAGGTAGTCCTCGACATACGACCACAACCAAGTCCAAAATTTATGTTAAGTGAGACGTTGAGTTTTGTCCCCTTTACAACCTTTCTTGCCACAGTTGTAGAGTCAATTCCTGTAGTTGACAAGTTAGTGATTGTTAAGTAAATCTGGTTTTCCCATTGACTTGGCTAGTCAAAAGGTTGCCAAAGGCGACCACATGACCTTGGGGCACGGCAATGGTCATAAGTATGAACCCAGTGCCAAGCCCTTGGGTCTTGTAATCACATGATTACGGGAATGCTACAATGGTTGTAAACGGTGAAAAATGGTTGTAAGTCAACTTTTCAGTGCCTTGTAACTGTAGTTAACCAGTCTGGGTTCCTATTTTTGGCAATACTGGCTGAGGAATTCTGGGACTTGAAGTCCACACGTCTGAAAGTTGCCTAGTTTGAAAAAAAAACCCAACAAAACAGAGGGCAAGAGAAAAGTAGCAACCCCGCCAAGAATTCTTGACGGGGTTGCTACTTATTTGTTGCCCGGTTGTTTTGAAAAACTGGGCAACTTCTCCCAGGGGTCTCCAACCTTGGCAACTTTAAGACTTGTGGACTTCAACTCCCAGAGTCCCTCAGCCAGCA
>JANHFP010003650.1:232424-244789 GCA_032468135.1 Calamaria suluensis
ATTCACCCTCCCCAGCAACATCCCAGAGCACCCACGCCGAGTGGCAAGGCGGTCCGGCGACGTCAAGGTCTTGCGGGGGGGGGGGGGACGACACTCGCCGCCTCCCCGCACGCGAGAGAGCCCGCCTCGCCAAGCCCTCCCGACGGCGATCCATCCATCCCAGGGGAGAGAGAGAGAGCCTCAACTTGAGACCGGTCGGCAACCTCGAGTGGGACCAGCCGGAGGCTGTTGCAAAGAGCAACAGGGCCAGCGGACGAACTGAGCGGGAAAGTGGAAAGTAGGGGGACCAAAACCAAGTTCTGCGCCTGGGAAAGAGCAAGCGGGCTGGCAAGCTACTCGCCCCCCCGGCGGCAGAGCTGGGCCCCCCTACCCAGCCCATGGAGCCGCCGGGATCTGGGTTGGGGGGCGCCGCCATGCTCACTGGTGAGTAGTAAGATGGAGGGGAGAAGAAGGAGACACTCCGCTCTTCTCTCTTAAGACCTTAGAGATCCAGAAGGTAACGATCCCCCCCCCCCCAGGTTGAGGGCTGGTTTTGGGTTTAGGCAGCCTGGGAAAAGATGGGCACGGCATTTTGGGCAAGTGATACCACCTCCCACTCCCATGACTGGAAAGTGTCAAAAAGGAGGCACACCTGTCCCTCTCCCAACCTTGAGTCTGAAGTCATTTTCAGGTTATTGTGAAACCATCATTGTTAAAATGGGGGGGGGGGGGAAGGAGGGAGAAACAGGACTGATGTGCAAACAGGGTGGAACTGTGTGTGTTTATTTGTGGGCATTTGAGATGGGGACTCATAGCAGCCAAAGAGGAGATTTCTGTCACAATCTGTTTCATTACCTTAAAATACCTTAAGTACCTTAAAATAATTTTGTTTTCACTTGGAAAGGAGAGATGGGGTACCATATCTCTCCTGTTTGTGGCACCTTCATCCCATTGATTTCCTACAAAACCATCTTGAGTCTTAACACTAGCTATTTTTATCAGGATCTCATGTTCAAGCTGTTATGTGTTTTTTTTTTGTGTGTGTGTGTGTAGGCACACAAACAAGACATGTTTGGACCAAGACATCAAACAAAATACAATAAAATCCCATGATTTTTTTACCAAATTTACCAAAATGCTCTTACCATTAAACCCATGTCAGTTAGATGTCAAAAATAAATCTGGGCTTTTCCCACCTCTCTTCTAAGTATCTACTTGTTCCTCCATCTCTTCTGATAAGGCCTGTAGTCTTTCCCAGCTTTCCCTACAGCTTTCCCTACATTAACTGCTGGATTACAGCATTTGATGGGATTTTTATGAAATACAACCATAAAATCCTTTCTTTAGGCCAAATCCAGATAGGCATTTATAAGTGGAGCAGAGGAAGCAGGAGGAGAGGAATGAGTGGGTGAAAAAGGCTTTACGCTGTGTGACTCTTCTCTCAGATCTGGTCTATACTTTTCCTCCAAAATCAGAAACAACAAACTGGGTATTTTGTGTGCTTCTTGGGAAAATGAAAGAGGTGAACACAAGTTAATTCTTTTTTAAATATATATATATATGGATGGCTAGAAGGTCCCTCACTATGACCCTGCATGGAAATCACATGCATACATATGAGAGAGGAAATAGACTACAAGTAGCTCAAAAATGAATGGGGTTTATCTCTGTTGTTGTTCAGGATTTAGGTTTGGGAAGCACCCAGGTAGATTCAGCCTCCTGAAACCCCTTAAGCATATGTAGTGTACATTTCGTTCCCCCTGAATACCTCCAACTCTTTAGTGTACATTTGGGCTGAATAATGTCTTTTCAGAGCAGAAGCTGCAATGTTGACCTCTGTGATTCCATTTTAGAAATTAGTGATTGCTGCTTGAGGTGTTAGTAAGAATTATGATGGTTTAAAATCTAACTTGATGTATATGCACATTGCCATTAAACAGCCACTTACATATTTCTGCTAAGTATCTGCTTCTTATAATGTACCTGTGGTTATATCCTTTGTATATATTCTCTGCATATAGTCTTCTGTTTTCTTTCTCCCTCACACTGTCTTGTTTTGCAACACATTTCCCTTGGTTATGTGTGAATGAGACACAGTATAGGACAGGAACATTCAGATGTACTGTAGGATCAACTCATCCTTCATTGTACCTCATGACTGAAATGGCATGTACTTTTTAAATATCAGAATAAATAACTGACAGAATAAAAGTGATTACAGAACTAAAGACTACAGGAATTGGACAACTGCCTTTTCCTTGCTTGTTTATTCCTTCTAGACAATCTATATGGAGTATCATCATTTCCTTCAAATTCTTTCTTGAAACTTACTTTCTGTGAAGCTTTGGCTTAAGCCCTCAGTGCATAAACTGGCACTAAGTCATCTAACAGTGATATTTAAGCATGAATCCTTAGCTCTTCTCCCTACTTTTTGAAAATTCAGAATTAACTCTGTTTTTTTAAAAAAAATGTTGCATTCTAAAGCAAGAATATATAACCAGCAGTCCACAGGTTGTTTAGGCCCTTAATAATCTTTGATATCCCAAGGACCTCACCAAAACTTGCTATTAAGTTAGAATAATTAATGTGAGAGAAGGGGGAAATTTTACTACAGGGAATTTTCCTTAATTAAGTACAATTTAATTTAGTTTGCATTTATATAAAATGCAAAACAAAAGTTGCTTTTGTCCTTGTTTAAACCCATTTTCATCTGTTCTCACCTACTTTTTGGGGCCTAGCCCCTTACATGCTTCTCAGAGGTTTGATATGGGCTTCAACAACCCCATTGTAAAATATGGTGGACCTTGCCTACCACCTTATTTTTCTCCTTGGATGTATGAGGTCTTGTTCAGGTGACAATATGATATTTTAAAACTTTCCAAAGGAAAAAAAAAGAGGGAAAAGTGCCAAATGCTCTTCAGGAATGACTTGGATCTAGATTCTAAAGTAAAGGATGACCTTGTGTTTGAGGTGTTGAATAGGACTGCTGGCTCTCCATGAATTAATTTTGCTTCAGGGCATTTGGAACAATTCCCTTGTTTGTTTGAGTATTACTCAATTGAGTAATTCCAGACATTATGTGAGGTGAAACTGTGTTTTTAACCCATTCTCAGTTGTGTACATATGGGTAGTACTGCAACATCTATTACAATAGCTCTTTGGGGTGGAATGGTGCCTGCTTTGTTGTTACTCATTGTTCTACTTTAATAGTTATGTCCCAGCACAAGTTGTAGCATTATTTTTAAAGATTGGGATAATCAAGGATTATCTTTGTTGTCCTTGAAGTAAATTGGTGAAATGATACTGCATGCATAATTGATGATAGAGATTCCCCCCCCCATTATATCAAGGTTTTGCATGAGATGTTTGTATAATTTTTCAGTGATAAAGGAACAGCATCACACAAATAATCAATTACACCTATAGAAGTTATATTTAAAGCCTGCAAGGGAGTGACTTCATAGCCATAGTCAGTGCTCTTTGGTCTCTTTGGTCTTCTGGTTATTTGAGTACTCTGTGTGTTATTATATCAATAATCTCCAATCAGTGCTCCCAGAGTTACACATTATCCCAAAAACTCATTCAAAAACTGCTGCTGAACTGTAGGCTTGAGGTGACATAAAAGGAAAATAATAAAAACACAGGGAGTAACTCAGTAAATTCCATGCATTTAAATTCTAATTATATGAAAAGAAATATCTTTTTGGCTGTGGTTCCACTTCTTTAACTTGGGCCATGTTCACCATTTGAAGTGCATTTCTCACCCAGCACTCAAAAACCCTGTGTAGTCCGGAGACTAAAGAAAGAAGCCATTCTGTTGTTTGAAAACCGATGAAACACCCCACCCTCCAGGAAGGCTGAGTTCTTTTAAGTCTGTGGATCCTGGACAAAAGGTTACTGTTATCTTCAGAGTTTCCCAATAAAAATGTCTTTGAGGAAAGCCATGAAGCAATAACTTGTTTAAACATTATGTATCAAGACTCTCACACAGCCGAAAAGAGTTGATGTTCATGGTATTTGTGGAGTGCTTTTTTCCCATCCTAGGCTACTCTTCGCTTCCCAGCTCAATAGCCTGGACACAGCCTTACAAAGCACCTCTGGAAGCATTCACCAAACTGGTTTTAGCCAAATCAAGTGGTTACACAATTTTTAAAAACTTTTTCTCTTCAGCCTGGGTGTGTGAGAGTACATGTATGAGTGATTGGGGAGCCTATAACAACTGGTTGCTTTGGAATGAACCCCTTCCTCACCCCCATCTCCTTGCATGTAGAAAGCAAGTATGTCAAAGAATGATTCAGCTCAATCTTTTCCTTGATACTATTTTTTCTCTCTGAATGAAGTCCTCCATCATCCACACTTTCTAGTCAAGCTCAATCATAGCACTCATTACTGGGTTCTTCTAGTTTGCAAACATTTCTTGCTACCTATCAAGGACTCTGCCCTTCAATGAGCTGTATCCCTAACTTGGCTGTCCTTCTGCTCTTCTTTTTTTCCTTTAGTCATGGATCCTTCGGTCACTCTGTGGCAGTTTCTTCTGCAATTGCTGGAACAGCAGAGCAATGGGCATCTGATTGCATGGACATCCAATGATGGAGAGTTCAAGCTGGTGGATGCAGAAGAGGTTGCACGACTCTGGGGCCTGAGGAAGAACAAGACCAATATGAATTATGACAAGCTGAGCCGGGCCCTGCGTTACTACTATGACAAAGTGAGACACCACTTTGTAAATTCAAGATGAATCTGCCAGTTCCTGCTTTGCTTTCCATTTCAGCCCAGCCTTAATTAAGGAGAGCGCAGTGGAAACCTAAAAGAATATTTTGGTAGATGAACTTTTTCTTACAGATCAATAGGGAAGGAGTAAATGATGGAGCACAGGCTTTGTTTTGAGAATCTCTGCAAGAATTAAATGCTAGAAGTCTATATTTGTCTTCTGAGACTCCCAAGTTTCTTTTCCTCCCCTCCCCCCCTTTGTGTGTGTGTGTGTGTGTTCTTATGCCTGTAAAGATAAGCTTGAAGTCTTACGAAATCTCTGAAGATTGTATTTCAGTAAGAAGAGAGTAATTATTTGTAGGAAAACAGAGTAGATTTAGAAACATCTAGCAACTAACGCATACCTGTTTTGTTATATGCATCCCACTTTCCAGAGCAGAGTGACCTGATTTTTTTTCCCTTTGGAAGAAAGCCCATTGAGGTTTATATATATATGTGAGGCCAAAACCCATTCTCTGGCATTCTGAATGCAGGAAATAAAATACAATAGAAGTCAGAATTCAACTGAAGGTTAGGTAATGCTTCTGAATAGCAAGAGCAGTTTGACAGTGGAATTACTACTAGCACAGAAGGGTGGTGTTTTCTTGTATTTGTTACAACGGATGCTAGGCTTTATCTTGGGATGCTAAATTAGGATTCCTGCATCAAACAGGAGCAAATCCTGATGGCATCAACAGCTCTTTCGAACTTTGTGAATCTATGGAATATATAAATGGAAACAAACACCATAAACATCTGGTGGCCCTCAGTTTTTGCTAAACTACCAATAGCTCCAGTTGATATTGCTAGTCAATATCAAATACTGAGAATTCAGCAACAGCTAATAATGATCTACAAGTTTCTTACCCCTTTAACTACCTGATATCAGATTTTATAAAAAGAGAGATTGCTATTCTATGTATCTTCATTCTCTGCTTCTGTAAATCTATGCTTACATACTTTAAAGACTCATTGAACAAGATAATCTAAAGCAATCCATCTACGCATTATTATTGTGTGAAGGTTTCAAAGCTACTCTCCTTTAACAGATACGCACATGCGCAACTTATCCGCAATTGTCCCAAAAGCTGAATAAAACACAGGTATGCAAATAACTGTCATATTTTTTCAAGTCAGAAATTATCAGCTGCAGTACAGTCTAGCTCATTTCAAGATACACTGGATTTTTAAATTCAAATATCTTTCCAGAGAACCTTATCAATAGAACGTTCTCTCATGAAAAACGTAGCTGGGTTACTTTGTCTCTGTTGTTCTAATTCAGCCATCCTTTCTGTCCATTCCAGAATATCATCCGTAAAGTCAGTGGTCAGAAATTTGTCTACAAGTTTGTCTCTTACCCGGAACTTTCAAGTTTGGAAGGCATGAAAGATGAGGCAGGTACCAAAAAACCTGAGCAGGTCCCAGGTGAGGCCAAAGGGGGTGAAGGAGCATTTGGTACCTCCAAAGCTCCCCGTGGAGGCGGAGGTGCCCCACGTAGCAGTCGAAATGAATACATGCGTTCCGGACTGTACTCCACTTTCACCATTCAGTCACTACAGAACCCTTCACCCGTTGGACGGCCCTCACGCCAGGAGGCAGAGGCCTTGCCTGTGGTGCCTCCTCTTGCTGCTGCTCCCGAGCCAATGGCCCCTTTTTCCATGGCCCCAGTGGACGACCTCCCACAACTACACATAAGCATTGAAGAACCAGAAGAATCTCAAGAGTCCCTGCAGGTGAGTCATGAAAAGAGATTTTTAGATTGCTGGAAGGGGAAGACTTCAGATTTTAAAGGGGGCTTTGAATGAGATCTCAGCAGACCACTCCCTGGATGGATTTGCCTCGTCTTGTGCAGTGTTGATACTTTTTGTTTCTTTGCTCTCACTGTCTATACAGGTCGTCCTCAACTTACGACCTCAATCAAGGTGCCCAAAACCTCCGTTTAACACAAGTGAGACCTGTGTTAAGTGAGCTTTCCCCATTTTGCAACCTTCCGCGCCACAGTTGTTAAGTGAATCTTTGCAACTGTTAAATTAATATCACTGTTGTGAAGTGAATCTGGCTTCCCTGTTGACGTCACCTGTCAGGAAGTCGCCAAAGGTAATCACATGACCTCGGGACACTGCAGTCGTCATAAATATGAGTCAGTTGCCAACCACCTGAATTTTGATTATTGTGACCACGGGGGATGATCTTAATCAGTGATGGCTAACCTTTTTGCCGTTGCGTGCCAAAAGTGGGGGAAGTGCGGGGGTGGTGGTTTGCGAGTGTGTGTGCCCACACCCATAATGCCCCCTGTGCCCTTCCCCTGTGCATGTGTGCACAACCCCAACCCCACACTTCCCCTGCTTTTGGTGTGCGATGGCAAGAATGTAATTGATGAGACCGGTAGGCCCGTTTCTTGCCCTCCCCATGTTCCAGAGGCTTTCTTGGATCCTGGTGAGGGAGAAAACCGCTTTCCCTCCAGAGGCCCTCCGGAGGCTGGAAACAGTCCTTTTCCCAATTTCTGGTGGGCCCGGAAGATCCGAAAATCAGCTGCTGGCGCAGGCATGTGTGCTGGAGCTGAGCTAGGGCAATCAATGCTCGCGGGCCCACAGATATGGTTCCATGTGCCACCTGTGGCACACATGCCATAGGTTTGCCATCACCGATCTTAATGATCATCTGCAATGAACTTAAGTGTGGAAAACGGTCATAAGTCACTTTTTTTCAGCGCCGTTAACTGAGCGGCCGGTAAACAAACCGTTGCATGTCGAGGACTATCTATTGGATTAAAACACCCAAGGAAATGGCAAAGCAATTAAAAGCTCCTGCTTTTTCCCCCCTTCATCCTTGTGGAGAAAAATATTGATATTTTAGTCAGGGCAGAAAAAATAAATCAGGCTAGCAAAGAACAGCAGGTTCTGGAAATGGATAGCCATCTCCGGCAGGAAAGAGGCATTTAGGAGGGCCAGCTGTGCTGACTGAACTATACAATGCACACGTTTGGCAGTCATGGGAACCTTGCGCATACAGATAGTCCTCGACTTGCAACAGTTCATTTAGTGACTGTTTGAAGTTACAACGGCAGTGAAAAAAAGTGACTTAAGAACCATTTTTCCTACTTAATGGCCATTGCAGCTTCTGGATGGTCACGTGATTTACATTCGAATGCTTGACAACCGCCTTAGTGTTTATGACGGTTGCAGTGTCCCGGGGTCATGTGGTCGCCTTTTGCAGCCTTCTGACAAGCAAAGTCAGTGGGGAAACTAGATTCACTTAGCAACTGCTGTGATTCAGTTCACAAATGTGGCGAGAAAAAGTCATGAAACGGCTAAACCCACGTAACAAATTTCTCAGTTAGCAACGTAAATTTTAGGCTCAATTGTGGTTGTAAGTCAAGGACTCCCTGTACGCTGTTGGGGTTGGCAGTTTGTTTCTGGTTTTCTCTTTGTGCCTTTAACTGTTACATGTTTGTGACAGCAGGGCGAAGCCTGTGAGATGAAAGGTTCGTAGTCTCAGCTCTTCTCTCGCCTTCTGGGTCTACACGCCCTAGCTCCACCTCCTGCATTGGTATGCCGTTTGATCAGTCTTGCTGGGAATGCTTTCCCTAGCATCTTCTCCACTAATCCTGCAGGATAAGCTTTTCACACTTTCTGGTAATTTAAAATGAGGAAAACAAGAGAGATAAATAAGATAAATTCTATAGCACCCTCTTCTGTCCATGTAGTATTGAGGTTTGCTTGATCATGGAAAATAGCCCATTCTTCCCTCTCCCCTTTCGGGGAGCTAGATCAGTGATGGCTAACCTTTTTTGCCATCGTGTGCCAAAAGTGGGGGGTGCCCAGGGGGTGTTGGGTGCCCGTGTGCCCACACCCATAATTCAATTTGTTCCACCCTCCCTAGAAAGGTTCTGGAACCTGGGGAGAGTGAAAAACGGGCCTTCTCAACACCCCCAGGTCCTCCAGAGACTGGAAACAGCCTCTTTCCCAACTTCTGGTGGGCTCGGAAGGCCCGAAAATCAGCTGCCCAGTGCCTGCTTGTGCATCAGAGCTGAATTAGGGCAATGCTCGCGTGCCCATTGATATGGCTCCGTGTGCCACCTGTGGCACCCGTGCCATAGGTTCGCCATCACTGAGCTAGGTCTTTAAGTGTCTATGGAGATTGTCCATCATCCAGGTCATGGTTACCCCAAAGTTGCTTTCTCTTCTAGCTAATATAAATCACACGTCACAGCTGATCGTTGCCCAGCAGATCGTCGGATATACCAGTTCACCCGAACTGGTGGCATATATTTTTTTACTACCAGTTCGGGAGAACCAATCCGAACTGGTAGCATTTCACCCCCTGCTCAAGAGTCTTCCAAAGCCCACTTCCTAACTCCCATCCAATGCTAATATTTAGGGGGAAAGGGACTAGGAGGGGGACCACCCTATCTGATCTTGTAGGACTGGCGGACTGGCCTTAAGAGAGGCGGACCTGCAGAAAATGGTAGTTAATGGGTAAAGGCGAACGGTAGGAAGATCCGAACCTATTTTTTATTTTTATTTTTTACCTCTCTTAACCTCGTCTCCAACTCCAGCAGGCGGGATTTGTCGGTCTGGTCCTGGTGACTGATTTTTTCTAGTTGTTCCTCCAGCTTATTGTTGTGCGCCTCTAATTTCCCGGCCTGGGTTTCCAGGTAAAATTTCTGCTGCCTGAGCTCAGAAATCATCTCTTCTTGGGCTTTCCTAAATAAATAAAATTAAAGACAAATTGGAGGAGGGGAGGTGGGGGGCTACGTCATCTAAACCCAAAGGCTGTTTTCTCTGATGACCCAGCCGGATGCAAAAGCAGATCAACAAGCAATGATATAAAAAGAGTCTTTATTGCAAACCGAAATGCTTTTCCAAAAGTCTTTTTCTGGAAATGCTGGGTTTCTTCCGAGGCAAGCAGCAATACTCCAAGAATTGTAACTAGAATCTGGCTGCAGTTCAAAGTACTCCCAATTTACTCACAAGATAAAAACATCGTCCAAACATGAAGTGTTATCTTCCAACAGGAATTCAGAATCTTAGAGGCAAAGAAGTACACGAAGCTACGCTAGAAAAAACTGCCTTTTATTCCGGCACTGCTCATTGCAAACTGGCTAGCTTTAAAGGTTTCAGCTCAGCTGCGTCCCATTCCTCACTTCTTCCTGAGGAGACCTTTTTCTAAAGCTCTTTGTCCTTGCGTCTCTGTCTTGTATCGGAGGGGGGGGTGTGGCTGCTCCCAGTTCCTCCTCTGAACTTCCCCTCTCCGGCTCCGCCCCTAGCTCACTGGGTCCAGCCTGGGCCTGCTCTTCCCCATTCTGCTCTTCCTCACTGCTCCCTGCCAGCTGTTCCTCCTCGACCTCCGCGTCGGACGCCGGCAGAGGCACGACAGCTTTCATTTGAGTAATCCTCGATTATTCGCGGTTAAGTCCTCGAATTGCGACCACAATTCAGCCCAAAATGTATGTCGCTGAAGGACACTCAGTGCAGTTAGAGGAGATTCACAGATGTTCTCTGCGGTGGCTGTTCAGGCCTATCTGGGCTCCGAATCCAAAGGAGCATCAAAAGGAAGGCTCTACGCACACAATGAGTAAGAGGCTTGCTAAACTTCTCCAAGCGGCTGTGAGTCAGGACAAGATAATAGCAGCATTTATGCTTACATGTTCCTCTGGGTAAACAGGCTGCTGTTCGCTGCCAACTTGTTCGCTTCAGAGAGTTCCACTATCCTCTGCTCCAGAGATCTGATCTTCGAATCCATGGCATTGATCATCTGAAGGAAAGACACATATCCCCCCCCCCAAAAAAAAGAATTAAAACAGCTGTATTCGAACCGTGATGGATTTATTCAATTTCTCCAGCTCCCCAATTGACTCTACATATTCTCAGATGATAAAAACAAGCTTAAAAAAACACGAAACAAAACCCCGTTAACACGGTAAAAGCATTTCCCAAAGCATCTCCCTTTTTTTAAAAAAAATATATGTTATTGATTATTACTATTAAAAACAATGAAATACATACATTACATCAAAAGTGTATATACATGAAGGCCAAAACAACGAAAGAAACAACAAAAATGAAAACATAAAGCAAATCAAAACTATAACTAATAGATAAATGTAACAAACATTTAAAAAACCAATATTAAACTATTTGGTTTCTAAAGTCAACATCAACACTGGTCTGTTTTCTTTATTTACAAATATCTATCTATCTATATATTAATTTACACTCATAATTAAAGGTAAAGGTTTCCCTCGCACATATGTGCTAGTCGTTCCCGACTCTAGGGGGCGGTGCCCATCTCCGTTTCAAAGCCGAAGAGAGCCAGCGCTGTTCGAAGACGTCTCCGTGGTCACGTGGCCGACATGACTCAACGGCAAACGTGCACGGAACGCTGTTACCTTCCCACCAAAGGGGGTCCCTGTTTTCTCTAATTGCGTTTTTTACGTGCTTTCAAAACTGCTAGGTTGGCAGAAGCTGGGACAGGTCATGGGAGCTCACCCCGTTACACAGCAATAGGGATTCAAACCGCTGAACTGCCAACCTTCCGATCGACAAACTCAGCTGTCTTACCCGCTGAGCTACCATGTCCCTATCTATCTATCTATCTGTCTGTCCGTCCATCCATCCATCCATCCATCCATCTTACACTCATAATTACACTCGATTAATCATAATTATAATTATTCTCGATTAATCAGCAGAATCTCTCTGTTGCTTGTTTAATTTTGTTTTCTTCCTCCCTTTCAACCGTGTATACCAATTATTCCAAATTTGATAATGCTCAGTCTCTCCTAAGAGACTTCGCTCGGTCTGACGTTCATGGAAAGCACCCTGGAGTGATGGCAAACCTATGGCACAGGCGGCACACGGAGCCATATTGCTGGGCACACCAGCACAGCTCTAGTGCACATGTGTGTGCCAGCCAGCTAATTTTTAGGCTGTTTGTCGCCTTTGGAGGGCTTCCAGGGGTTTGGGAAATGCTCTTCACTGCCTCCAGGGCCTCTCTAGGAGTCGGAGGAGGGTGAAAATGGGCTTTACCACCCCCCGGAGGAGGACGTGCGTGAATGTGCAGGGGGGTGGGACGCATAGAATTATGGGTGTAGGCACACACACACACACACCATACTCCCTGCACTTTTGGCACATGATAGCAAAAAGGTTAGCCATCACTGCTCTACGGGAATGGTGGGCCCATCCTTCCGACTCCGCTCAAAATATTCTGCGGGCCCCCGGGAGGCGCGTCGCCGAAGCACAACGCCGCTTCCCGGCGGGAGGCGCGGGAGAATCCTCAGCAGCTCCTCCGCACAAAAAGGCATCTATTACACCGGCAATATTGATATGACAATTAGGCGCGTTTAGCTCACTCTGGCAATCTTGCTAAGCGAGGGCAAGTGACATTTTATGTGTTGGGGATGTGACTAAGATCTCCTGCCTTACGAGCAGACGGGGTGAGTCAAGCTAATGGAAAGGCAGCGCCTGATCCAAAGAGCAGCCCCGCTTACCGCTTTCTGCTCCGCAAGGATTTTGCACTTCTCGTGGGTTTCTTCCTCGTGCTTCCTCAGCATGTTCTCCAGAGCATCCTTGTCAGCCAGGTCTTTCTTCATCTGGTTGTCGAGCACCTGCAAGAGGGGGGGGGGAGAAATG
>JANHFP010003650.1:273987-285952 GCA_032468135.1 Calamaria suluensis
CTATTTTTTCTACTTGCATTTTTTATGTGCTTTCAAAACTGCTAGGTTGGCAGAAGCTGGGACAAGTAACAGGAGCTGAGCCCATTGCACAGCACTAGGGATTTGAACCGCTGAACTCCCGACCTTCTGCTCAACAAGCTCAGCTGTCTTACCCACTGAGCTATCATGTCCCTTTTAAAAAAAACATATTTCTTCTTGGTTAAACAGGAAGTAATGACCAAACGGGCAGGTGGGCAGAGCTTCGCACTGCCGTTGCTACTGGCTCGGCTGAACCCGCCGAACCGGTAGCATTTCACCCCTGATTTTGACCTTGTGCATTGTTGTGCCAAGTAAGCCAATCAGCAGAGGCTTCAATGGAGCACGCGCAATAACAGGCACAGATCTGTATAATGCAATATAGAAGGTCATTTGGAAAATGCACTCTGCGTCTCCAGGCTTGACTTTGTTCAAATCCAGGTTTGTGGATCCTAAAAGCAGAAAAAAAAGTTAGTATTCAGGATTCAAAGTCCAGTACTCAGTTTCAATCATGAAACTGAGTACATGATTTTCTGAATTGTACCCTTCGGGAGATGATGGGAGTAATTATCTTTCATATCCACTGGGTGGGGAAAGCCTGATTTAGTTCTTTATATTAGCAGCCAGCCAGTTTCTTCCAGATTGTCACAGAGTGTAAAAGTGATGGACTTCCCCTGACAATTGTCACCTGCATCTAACATTTAGGGGTACATGATAAGATATATTCCATCTAATAATGAGATATACTAATAATAAACTCATTCCAATTGCCGATTATTATGTAGCTCCTAGAAAGAAGCTGGTATCAGCAGTCCTGGAAAACTAAGAACTTTGCAAAAGAACACACATTTGGGTTTTTTTTTTGTGGACTCTCTCTTTGTCTCACTCTCACATGAACACATAAATTAAGAGGGGGAAAAACAAGGGGGAGGGAGGAGAATCAGCCCTTTGAGGATGCCAAATGACCAGAGAATGAAATGTTTTGGTACAAAAACGTTGTGAGCCATAATGCAGTTGGTTAGCGGCTTAATTAAGAAAATAAAGAAAACAAGATTTAACATATGATCACATACTGCCATGGAGAGGGGGTAGTGGAGGAAGAATAAAAACATATATATCTCCTTCAAGTCAGTCTCCTTAGACTGCCTGGACTCTGATACTCTAGTCTCTGCAGTTTTCTTGGTAAGGTGTGTGTGTGTTTTTTTAATGGTCTGCCCTGGAGAAAAAATAGCAAAGATATCAGCATCCCCCAGTTCAGGGGTGAAATCCAGCAGGTTCTGACACGTTCTGGAGAAAACCCGGTAGCAGAAATTTTGAGTAGTTTGGAGAACCGGCAAAGGCCAACCCTGACTGGCCCCAGAGTGGGGAGGAAATGGGGATTTTGCAATGCCCTTCCCCTGCCATGCCCACCAAGCCACACCCACCAAGCCACACCATGCCCACCAAGCCACGCCCATAGAACCGGTAGTAGAAAAAAATTGGATAAAAATACTGTTGATAAAGTAAGTGTGGTTCCTGGTGCTGTCTTGCCTCTATTGGTAACAAGAGCTAGCAGAAACAACATCCAAGCCGACAAATATCAGACCTGAGCACATATGGGGAAAGGAATTCACAGCTCAACTTGCACACTTTTGTGGTTTCCTAAACCCCTGAGAACTGGACTCTCAAGATTCAGTGAGAAATTGCTATGGGGATTTCCTGCCAGTTTTAATGGAAATAAAGCCTTCCAATTTGTAAAGTGAAATTAAAGAGGAAAAGAAAGAAAGAAATCCTGAAAAATACCCTCCACCCCCACTGAAAACCTCACTCCCCAATATACTAATGAGGTAAAGGTTTCCCTCGCACATATGTGCTAGTCGTTTCCGACTCTGTTTCAAAGCCGAAGAACCAGCGCTGTCTGAAGACATCTCCGTGGTCATGTGGCTGGCATGACTAAACACCAACAGTGCATGGAATGCTATTACCTTCCCACCAAAGGTGTTCCCTACTTTTTCTACTTGCATTTTTTATGTGCTTTCGAAACTGCTAAGTTGCCAGAAGCTGGGACAAGTAATGGGAGCTCACCCCATTACTAGGGATTCGAACCGCTGAACTGCCAACCTTCCAATCGACAAGCTCCGCTGTCTTACCTGCTGAGCCACCGTGTCCCTAATATATATAATATAATAATATAATATTCTGTGGTTCCCATTTTTTCCTTTTACTATTATTTTCAGCAGTTATTATACTACCTTAATATACTAATAGGGTAGTATAATAACTGCTGAAAATAAGAGTAAAAGGAAAAAAATGGGAACCACAGAACTCTTTCCTGTAAGTGGTGCCAAAGACTGACTTGAGTTGAACCAAAGAAAATTTGCTGCTGCTCAAGGCAAAAGACAAATACACTAAAATAATAATATAGCGTCTCCTTTCCAGTCGAGAAGTAGACTGAATTAATAATTGACTGGCACATCCGTGATGGTAATGGGATAATGTTTTTCTTTGTGCCATAGCATCAGCTCAATTTGTCAGCCCCAGGACAGAGTGCACAGGCTCAATTTTGGAAGATTGCAAATTGGCACCTGCACCCGTGGCCAATTTGCAATCACCCTGCCCAACGGTGCCACTATTCCCGGCCCTTTGTCACTTTTTCCTAATTGCTCATTCCTCTAGGGCAGAGTTCCCCAAATTTTCCAGCTTTGTGAACTGGGTGGTGGTGGTGGGGAGAGGGAATGGTTTCGTATGAGTGGCAAGGAAGCCCACATGCACACAGGCATTTGCCCACTGCTTGTGCAAGTGGGGATTGCATGTGCTTGCCCACCACTTCTGCCCCTCCGTTCTGAATGGCTCAAGGTCAATGCCCTGTAGTGGGCTACGACCCAGGGGTTGGGGGCTCCTGCCCTATGGTATGTGAAGTAGTAATATAATAATTAGGGGGCTCTGGGCGTATGCATAGTGCCAAGTTATATTACCATTTGGTAAAAATAATTAACCTGTCTGACAGTGGAAGGCTAGATTTAGAAGGCGTAAGAGATTTCTATTCAGACTCTTGTTTTGCTATTTTTGACCCTTGAAATGGGAGCCTGCAATCTTACTCAAAAGGAGAAGCAGGTTTATTATCCCCAAAATGTTCACTAGAGGGCAGCATAACAATCGTCTTGGGTGAACGAAAAAGGCGCTTGATCCTGGGTGAGGCAATGAGATTTGGTTCCTTGCATTGCCTGTTCTCAATATATCTCCTTCCCCCAACAAACACATCCACACATTTTAAATTTTGTCCAACTCAATTTTATTCATTTTTTTTTTACCTGCCCCCCAGGGGCTACACTGTCCCAGGGGCCCTGTAATCTGCCTGATACTCTCCTCCCTCGTTGGCTATAACTACACAGTGAGACCTTGGCTAAAAAAAATGTCCAAGTTCCTCGTGCCCTCGGTACATATGGTGCACAGGTGAGTACAAGGGGTAAACATGGGAGGCAAGAACCTGAACTGGGAAGGCCTGGAGACCCAATGCTGACATCCTAAAAGCCACAGGGAGGAGAGATTTCCCACCAATGTCTGTGTTGAGGTATGGGTACCAGCAAACCTCAAATTCCTTCATGGCTGTTGCCATAGGTAAGTCTTGGAAGTGTCAATTGGGCCAGGAGGAGATGGCAGGAAAACAGTGTGCCCACCTATGGCAGGGGGAGATGGCAAGGTTGGTGTGGGCGGAGCCAGTTGTGCCAACGGAGCCATTGGGAGGGGAGGGTCTCCCTCTGCATCCCACAAGCTGATCAGGGGAGGGTAGACCTCGTTGAGTGGGATGGCGGCTGCATGCTGCATGTACTTTTTGAGTGAATGGCGACACCCTTTCTCCTTGAGCCGACGAGAAGCGCAAAGGAGCAGGAGCACGGCGCTCAGAGCTGCTAATAAGGAGCCGGTAATAGCGGCCAAGGCCGCCCCTCCTGCCCAGCCTCCCATCAGCTCCACTGAGAGGGAGGCATCCTTGGTGGTGACATTGAGGCAGACGTGCTGAGCGTGGGGCAATAGCCAAGCAGATGGAAGGCCTGCAGAAGCGTCCATGGGGCCTGTCATGGGTACAGAGGAGGGTTTGGAAGTTCCTGGAGAAACCACAGTTGAATGACTCATGAGGGACAAGGAAGGGCCCCTGGGAATTATCAAAGAGCTCAGAGATGACGCGGAAGCACCCGTGGTTGCTGTGACCGTTTCTGAAGAACTCACAGAAGACAAAGGGGAGTTTGTGGAAGCTACTAAGGCAGAGGGAACATCAGTGTAACTGGCAGCAACTGAGGACTTGGGAATGGAAGACATGACGGTAAGGCAAATCTCATAATGGGTGGAAGGTTGCAAGTGTGTGAGGTTGTATTCCCGGATGCCCACAGGAACGCGTGATGTGTAGGTAAAATGGGGGTTATGGATGCGCATGGTAGCAGATGACCAGGGTGGAGGAGGCGGTGGGTGGGGAGTGGCCGATTCATCTTTCTCATTTTTATGTCCCTCTATGTAAGATGTGGTCCACTCCAACACCACAAAATGTGACTGCACCTTTTTGGCAAAGACCAGTAGCCTGGCAGGAGTTATGGGTCTTTCTCCAATGACATTGAGGGACAGACTGTGGCTAGTAGAGGCCAGTTCATTCCGGGCTACACAAGTGTAGACTCCTGAATCTGCTGGGTTGGCTCTGCTAATCTCAAGGGTTCCACCAGCCCTAAGATGCATCTTCCCTGTTCCAGCAGTCACTTTTTTCCCAGAAGGTAAGATCCAGTGGAATTGTGGCGGCGGCTCTGAGCTGGCCTGACAGTCCAGAATCACTGTAGAACCAGATGATGCCTCCAGGTGTTCTGGAAGATTGGGTGTGATTTCTGGCAGACAACCTCCTCCCCTGACACTTTTTAGGGCTTCTTGGAGCTCTTGACCCGTGGCTTCCGAAGGTGAAGTACAGAGAGTAGTTTGCGATTCAATCAGCCGAACATGTCCTGTGGTCCATGGTTTCCAGTTCTCTAAGCAATCGCATCGCAATGGATTCCCGTAGAGACTGAGTTCAGCCAAAGCTGGCAAGGCATCTCTCAGGCCTAAGGGAAGAAAGCCAAGGGCGGTATTGCTGATTAGCAGAGTGCGAAGAGCTGGCACCCCCCGGAAGGCATGTGGGTGCAGGTATGAGAGATGTGGGTTGTTGCAGAGCTCAAGCTTGGCTAATTCTGGGAGATTCTCAAATGACCCTTTGTGGACGCCAGTAAGTTCCTCCATGCCATTGAGGCTCAGCTCTTCCAGATGCAGCATGTCCTTGAAGTCTTTTGGCTGGATTTCTGTGATAGGGTTTTTGTTGAGATCCAGGAATTTCAAGAGAGGTAGGCCTCTCAGTGCCTTGGTGGGAACAAATGAAAGGTGGTTATCATAAAAGGAGAGGCTCTCCAGGTAGTCTAGGCCTTGGAAAGCATTAGGAGGGATTTCAGTGAGCTGCATCCCAGCTAAGACGAGGCTATGAAGCCTTTCCAAAGGCTGAAAACTCCCCCCTGTTAACTGGGAGATGGGATTCTCTCCAATCATCAGGATCTCCAAGCTGTGGAGCGGGAGGAACCAACGATGGTCAATGGCGTGGAGACGGTTGGCATTGAGGTGCAGCCGGAGCAAGCTGGTCAAGCCCGCAAAAGCCAATGGCTCAATAGAGGAGATGGAATTGTGATTTATGTAGAGTTCCTCTAGCGAGGTAAGGTCACTTAAGCAGTGGTTGGAGAGCTCCTCCACCTGATTCTCTTCCAAGTAAAGTGTAATGAGATGTGAAAGGTTCGCCAGCCCAGCATCGCTGATTCTAGAGAAGTGGTTTTGGGAGAGGTCCAGCTCAGTCAAGTTGGACAAGTGCTGGAGCTCCCTGTTGACCCTGGAGATCTTATTACTCTGTAGCAGAAGGACCTGGGTGCTTGAGGAGAGATTGCCGGGTACCCGGGTGAGCAGCAGATCATTGCAGTCCACTGTGCTGGCCTCATGGTAAATGGATTGCGGAGTGAACCATGGGCGAGTCTCGCAGACACACTGTGGAGGGCAGGAGTGAGTGGCCAATGGTGACCCTTGCAGACACAGCAACAGCAGAGCATAAAGCGGGAGGCAGGACATGGTGCCCTTTCCCTGCTGTGAGCCTTCTTGGCCACCGACCGAGCTTGTGGTGTAGCTTTGGATAGAAAGGACGACTTTAATCCATCAGACGAGCCTATGGAGTCTTGTCATCTCTGGAAGAGAGAGAGAAAAAAAAAAGATTGATGTGAAAGTATAAGGCTTCTTAGGGGTTTAACACTTATTCTGAAAATTCATCAAAGCTCTTGAGATTCTAGTCAGCGGTCAGCTTGGCTCTGGAGGTCACGCGGTCTTTAAAAGTTCAAAATGTTTCTCCAGACATTGTCCGCCCACTGCAATTGGTGGCAGCATTAACAGAGAAAAGAGAAAATGAATGAATGAATGCCATATCGACTATATTTAATGTTACTCATTTTATGTATGAATTCTATTGTAGACGAACATCACTTGATGCCCTTTTTCTGGTAATGTTTTACAGTGCAGCCCTGGTAGTCCAAATGAGACCCTCGGTTTTACAAAATGTGCAATTCTACAGGTACTAATTTTTTAGAGTCGTTTCTTATTCCCTGTTATAAAACAAAAGGTAGGTAACCACAGTCAGAAATTTTAAGCAAAACCCTGTAATAATGAAGCTCTAATTTATAGCTTTTTTATAGCTAATTTACATTTCTCCTAGTCCCCGTATTTTGCCTCATATTGTTCACATCCATTTCCGAACTCTGCTCTGAGCTGATAAGCTCAAATTTGTTTAGTTCCTAAATTTCAGGACAGATTTAAAGCATAGAAAGTCTGTGGCCTTAGAGAGCTTGCATTAAGTTTGCCACATAAAGCTCCATAACCCCAGTTTAGACTCCATTTCTGAATTCAGACTGATGGCATTTTAGGTCACCTATTTTTACCACAAAATGACAAACAAGATTACTAAACCTCATACGCACTACATAAATAAACTAAGTGTGGCTTTGTTAATTTTGAAAATGTCACAGGAATTTCTTAAAAGGGCAAAAACATGTCTAATGTAATTTTTATAAAGAGTTTTACACACATAAAAGAAAAATGTATATATAATAAATAAGAGAAAAAAGAATATTGCAAAAAGCAATGTGGTTAAACAAAGAAGAGAAACTTAAAAGACACCAGAACCAGAAAAAATAAATGTTATAGACCAGTGATGGCTAGCCTTTTTGCCATCGCGTGCCAAAAGCAGGGGGTTCCTGTGGGGGTTTGCTCGTCTGTGTGCCCACACCCATAATTCAGTTTTCCCCAGCTTCCCTAGAAAGGCTCTGGAGCCTGGGGAGAGTGAAAATGGGGCCTTCCCCACACCCCCAGGCCATCCAGAGGCTGGAAACAGCCTCTTTTCTGACTTCTGGTAGGACCAGAAGGTCCGAAAATCAGCTGGCCAGCAGCCACATGTGCATCAGAGCTGAACTTAGGGGAATGCTTGCGTGCCCACTGATATGGCTCCATGTGCCACCTGTAGCACCCGTGCCATAGGTTTGCCATCACGGTTATAGACAAACTCATTGTCCACCGTCTTTTAATATTAGAAAAATCCCATAGTCCCTTAGTTGATCCTTTTTCAATTGTCAAGTCCCAAACTCATTTCATTTTTTACTATTTCAGAAAAAAAAATCTATAAATGGTTTCCATCAATACTTATAATTTTCTCTCTGGCCAAACAGGTCAGTTTTATTATTTCTGCCAATTCTGCCATCTTTGCTATCCATTCCTCCATTGTGTGTGCTTCAGTATTTTTGCATCATTGTGCATATAACTGAAGAGTCGTGGGGTTTAAGTAGACTAGAGACACATAGAGAACAGTTCAGGATTGTTTATTCAACTAAAGAATAAGAACATGAGGCTCAGCTGCGGCAGCTTTATATACAGGAGCTGTCTGCGGCTTCAGCCACTAGGAAGCTTTTAAATCTCCCGCTCTTCAATCACGATTCTGATTGGCTTAGTTCTGGTTTAATTTGATTGGTGTAGGTTAAGGTGACCATCTATCCCGCTTTTGGCGGGACAGACACGCTTTTTCACCAAAAGTCCCGTGTCCCGCGACGTTGTTAAATTCTCCTGTGTTTTTTTGCTCTTTTCCAGGAAGTCTTGTCCCCCGCGCGTGCATGCGCGGATGGATGAGAAGAGGTGAGGACATCGTTTGTTCTTTGTGCAGGTTATCCCCCCCCCCCGGTCGATGCTGTCTGGACTTGGCCTGGGCTGACAGGAGGTCCAGGCAAAAGTCCCATGGTTTTTTTCCCCCTCCCTTGGCAGGCCTCCCCCCCCATTTCAGGATGGAAAGTCCACATGAAGAGAGCCTGCTGAGCAATGGAAGATGGTCAAGACAGCAGAGAGCTGAAACAAGGGATCCACTGTACAACTCTTCTCAACCCTCACGGCTGCTATTGTCTGGAATAAACTAGTTAGGCAGCCAGACAAAACCTTTCCTGTATGGTGAAAAGTGGCAATGAATGCTTCTTTCAGCATGATCTTTGTAAATGATGCTGGTGTTACTGATGCAGGAGAAAGAACACATTTGTATATTTTGCACTAAAACATAATTTTCCTTCTGTGCTGCTTTGCCTATCCAAACTCCTGTTGATATGGACAACCATCACAATGAAAGGTAAGGAAGTGGTGAACTGTAGCTCAACTTCCGATGACTACAAGGCTACATCGATGCAGTTTTCTTAGTCCTTTTGATTCCTCAGTGCAGCCTACACCTCTGGGATTTCCTACCCAAGTACAAGCCAGATCTGACTCTGCCTAACATTGTTTTTGAGATCGGTTGAAATGGAGTAGTTGCTACTACAAAGTATTACATCTGGAATAAGAACAAGAAGATGATAGATGATGTAATCCATCATCTTGTTGGATGACGTAATCCATCATCTCCTGCTTGAGCAGGAGGTTGGACAATGGATGATACATGATGGACCATGAATGAGCAATGGATGATGTATTAGAAGACCTCCAAGGTCCCTTCCAACCTAGAAGCTCAGAAAATCAGGTTCAGTGATGGCTAACCTTTTTGCCGTTGTGTGTGGGGGTTGCACACACGTGCCCACTTCCATAATACAATGCCCCCCTGCACGCACAGCCTGCCTGCACATGTGTGCCCATGTTTTCCCCTCCCCCACGCTTGCATGTGCACGTTGGAGCTAAGCTGGGTGATGGCTTGTGTGCCTGCACCTGTAGCACGTGTGCCATAAGTTTGCAATCACAGTTCTAGTTTATAGTTGGACAGCATTCTGTTTGGAAAATCTGTACATGCTTCCTTGAGTTTCTAGCAAGATAATGTCAGAATGTGCAAGCACAAAAGATATAACCTACTTTATGTGGTAGCAAATTGAATATTGAACCAATTTTACTTTTCTCTCCAAGAATGTTGGTCTGCTCTCAGTCTGCAATAAATTTCCTAAAGAAATAAATCCTATGTACATTGGACACATTTTAGGAAAGCAGATACTACCTGCTATATTATCTACTATCAACCTATCTTATATACCTTTTTAATATGGTGATATACCTTTCAATTGCCTTCTTGTTCCTTAGAAAACAACAGCTGTCTTTTTTAAAGTTGTGAAGATTGTGCACTGAATAGGGAGAAGGAGATGATTGGGTAAGACCAAAGGCTAGAATGTGCCCATCACCCTCATTTCCCTTCCATCGCTATTCAACTAAAGTGTCTGGTGAAAACATTCAGCTTTTTCTCCCCCCACCTTCCTCAAAGCCAGATATTTGACAGGCAAATGTTATGGTATTTTGGAGAGCAGTGACCATTTTGGCAAAAGCTACTCTTCGGATAATATATTTGCCTTTGCTGATGGGTTATGGAGTATTTCTCTCTCAGTGAGGCAGATGCTTTGGTGGGAATTCAGAATAATTCTTTATGTGCATTTTCATTAACTGCTGTTCTCTCTGATGCAGTTCAGCTCGGCCAAATGGTGGTTATTTTCTCCATCTCTTTCTAAGATTAGCACTCTGAAAATTCATTTCACATTTGAAATTTGAAAGCTTTAAATTCCAAATTTGCCCCCAGCAGTTATATCCTAATTCAGTGATGACCCAGCGTGCGTCACGAAAAGGAACGCAACTCAATCCTTAGCAGCAGCCTTTATTATTCATCAACCCCAGCTCCCCCAAAGTCTCTGATAAGTCTTTCTCAGCATGAACAAAAAGATTGCACAGGCCTCGAGTTGGCTTGCTGCAGACAAGATGTATTCATACTTCACGTAGAATTAATCACCCAGGAGATAAGCAACTTCTTCGGCTGCTAGTTGCAACAAACCTGTCAGGAAAACAAGGAGGCCAGAAACCACAACAAGTGTCTCATGATAATCAACTTTGAATCCAGCAGCAACCCTTTGTAAACGGCTTGCTTATAACCCAACTGACACAGCTGTGTCCCATCAATCATTTTCTCCCCGGTAGGTTTTTCTGTAGCCTCCTTCTTTCCTGCCTACGCTTCCCCACCTTCCTCTGCAGCCCCTGTTTCCAATGCATTGCTCTCTGCCAGCTGTTCTTCTTCTTCTTCTGAGTCAGATGCTGACAGAGGCATGACAAATTCTTACCATGTGCTGTTTCTTTACAGGATTTGCCTGATTCTTAGTTTAATGGCTTATGTGAGGGAAGGGATCATTGGGTGATCCAAAATATCTAAAAGCCAGAGAGGTTTTGAAAGTGTGGAGATTCCGTACTGTAGCTCTTTTTCATAGGGTGACATTTTAATGCATTTTCGCTGTAAGTATGACAATGACAAAGTAGAACATGCAAAATATATCCAGGTAGTTACCGCTAAAAGCTGCTTTCATCCATCAGGGATTAAACTGAGTGATTTACTAATGTAGACATCCCAAAGGCATGGAGGGAAGTACCTTGTCATCAATATGCCCATCACACGTCTGCTTTAAATAAATCTTAGTGACCTTTCATATTCTTGTTATAGAGAGAGAGATGCTTTTTTCACCAAAAAGGAATTTAATCTGGGCATAAAATAGGTATCTTTTAATCTGTACACTAGGGCAACCAGATGCAAAATGGAACAAGGATCCTGCATATTTAAAGACTGTAAGGAAAACAAAATTTCAGCAGAATATGTTTTTTCTACTCTTGAGTGACAAGTATATTGAAGGGTTTGGTTTTTTTTTGCAGGAATAGAGGGACTTGTTATTTTCCAAATGAACCAGCTCCCTACATGTCCAAGCAATGTTCTTGGTGGTATGAGACTAGGCTGAAACTGCTAAAAGATGAAGCTGGCACATAAGCAGGAATCTTGCTAAAAGATCCCTTCAGGGAAGTAGCTAAGAAGGAAACAAGTTGTTAAGGAAATAAAAGAAAAAATATCTCTTGAACCAGGCAAACAAAGCAGGGAAAAAAACCCCAAACCAAATCCTAGCTAACCAACAGAATAAAATGGGGATCCAGACTTGGTAGCTTCCATCCCTCTGACTAGTTAGTGCTGTGTGTGTGTGCGTGTGAGAGAGAGAGACAGACAGACAGACACGGACGGATGGACGACAGACACACAGACACAGACAGAGACTGACTCTCCAATTATTTTCTGGCTATTGACGAAGCCACCTGGGAAAGTAAAGGAAAATCATCAAAACTATAAAAAAGTGAAAGTTAGAATATTTTGGACATGTGATGCGACACCCAGAAAAATATGGCATCCTTCACTTAATCCTCCAAGGAAAGGCAAACGGGGTCCAGGCAGAAGAAGAACATCCTGGCTTCAAAATGTAAGGGACTGGTTTGGACAAAACTCAGCAGCATTTTTTTGTGTAGCTATTGATAAAAATAGGATCGCCAACATGCAATAATGGATGACAGATATGGCAGAAGAAGAAGAAGAAGAAGAAGAAGAAGAAGAAGAAGAAGAAGAAGAAGAAGAAGAAGAAGA